>KK499766.1:3913433-4187489 GCA_000688715.1 Glossina pallidipes
AAAACCTTGTAAATGTATTTAGTAAGAGATGAAAAAATTATAAAAAAAAAAAAAAAAATTATATAAAAAAAAAAAAAAAAAAACTGATAGCAAACTATGCTCTAAAGGAGAGTTATAGAAAAATATTTTAAGTAGTAAGAAAACAGACTAAAATATATATATATATATATATATATATATATATATATATATATACGTATATATGTATATATATATATATATGTATGTATATTAACAATAATAAAAATACAAAACGGCAACAAAACAAGCTGAACTGAAAACAAAAACTTATTTTTCACAGCAGAAAGAAAACAAAAAAGATGAAGAAAAATACAATATAAATACAAATTAAATAAAATAAAAATTTAAACGAAAAAAAAAAAACGTTCTTTAAAAAGTAAAAAAAGAAAACCTCCGATACACTGGTGTTTCATTTTCTAAGACAGCAACCAAGAAAAAACAACCTTGACAACAACAGATACTTGCAAACTGCAATTTTTCTATAGAATAAAGAATAAGGAGTAAAGAAAAACAAAATCAATTCAGTCATAAATTAAGCAGTAAGATAGAAAATTCGACTTATTTACATATAAAGAAGAGTGTATGTGTGTGTATATGTAATAAATAAGTGTTTTCACATCCAGAAATCTTAAGTTTTTTTTTTAATTAAAAAAAAATTTTTTTAACAAAGTGCTTGTAAAAAACATAAATGCTAACCATGCAGTTAAGAACTCGTAGAGTTAGTGTTAGATTATTTATTAAAAACAATAACAACTATAATATAACAGGAATAATAATAATTATAATAACAACAATAATAATAATAACAATAATAATAATAATAATAACAATAATAATAATAATAATAACAATAATAATAATAATAATAATATGTTCATGAACAATAACTGCTTCTAGCATTCGTGACGTTAAACATTAGAACAAATGTCTTCAAGATTCAATTGGTGTATAACATTAGCTGAGGCGAATTGAACAAGACCTGTTTCGGTACAGATTGTCCCGTTGTCGGTGTCCTCAAATAGGCGACAATCGACAGCGTCAGTTTTCGAAATTTTCTTATAAAATTCCTTGTAGCAGTTTAACATTGTGCTATCCGGCTTGGGAGATCTAGAAATAATTGGCATAGAAGTAGATATTTCCGATATTTCTTTCCCGATAGTAGGTTGTTTACGTTTTCATATGCTAGAGATTTCTCTTGAAACTCTTTACTTACCTAAATCCAAAATACGTTTTCAAGCTAAGTAATCATTATTTCTTTGGCTCTCTACACTTTTGCATGCAAATATTTATATGTATGATTAAAGGCGCTCCTCATAAAATTTCTTTTTAAAAAATTCAATCCTTTCGTCCTGAATGATGCACACTTTTGCTGAGACCATATGCTGGTGACAGGGCGTTCTAGCCATTTTTGCCAAAAAATATGCCGCAAATTGATCGCCAAAAACTGTCTGTCATCTACGTCTGTCATCATCATCATCATCATCATCTGCATCATTTTCGCGTACGTGCGGTCCCATCGCACGATGCTAGACGATAGGTAAAGCAAGTAGTAATTAAAGTGCTATATTCGGTGTGAGACGAATTTCAAGTACCCAGCGGGAAATACAAAATTTTAAGATAATGTCGAAAGTGACTTTCAATAGATCAAAAACTCTACTAGTTTTGTGGCACGTGTTCCTATGTCGTTCACACATTCATTGCTTGCGATATGTCTACCAAATGTGCTTCATACTAGCCGCAGATGTTTACGGCTGTGGTGTGAATGGCGCGCAATGCGTGTGCGTAAATGCCGCATTTCCTTCTTTTATGAAGGCGGAAAGTCGATTCTAAAGTCGATCCAACTTTCTCGACAACCCGCCCAGTTTTCGCGTTTTACGCATTTTTAACATTCCTCTATGTGTGCTCTGTGCGCCTGTGAATACTTATACAAAGCGAGATCATGTAGAAGCGTTTCAATTGGAATTTTTCATATAACATTTAACAGCTCCATTACCCGGTCGGTATAATTGACCCCATTGCATCTGAGATGGTCGTGAGTGAGCCGAGCCTGCCACAGTTATTGAAACTCAAACAAAAAAAAAGGAAAGGATTGTAACGCAACAAGCGTTTATTTATGAAGCTCCTTGCCCTCTCTTGTTAATGTTTTAACTGATCAACCGGGTGATGTATTGACAAGTGTTTTCACCTAAGCTTTGTAAATAGTTCTGCTAAATTTTAAACCGCAAAAACTGTAACTGACTCGATCTCAAATTTCGCCACTTTCGCGTTTTAAATAAATTTCAAACCTAAACTATAAAATATTCTAACGAAGGCGAAGTTTTAGTTTTTCTGCTTCTTCAATTTCAATAGGGCATGGTCAAGTTACTTGAGAATTTGACTTGTAGAGTCTGTCATTTCATCAGGCATTTGCAAACGTGTCGAACGACATAAGGGAATTTGCATACTCCATACGAAGGTGATGGGAATTAAAAAGAAGTAATTCTTTATTCTTTACTTATATGTAAATATTTATCAAATTTTTTTCAACAGAACAAAAAAACTTTTTCAAAAATAAGTCGAAACAAAACACAATAAGCAAACAGATATTTATTAAAAAAAAAAAAGAAAAAAATTATATACATATATGTATATATATATATATATATATATACATAAATATATATATATATATATATATGAATATATAGGTAGTTTTACAAACTATATTTAAAAGAAAAAACTTCGAATTTATTATAAATGGAAACTTTTTTTAGATACTAGAAAAAATATTCATTTATTTTAAACATAACTAATTGTAAGAAAAATATTATATTTCTAAATATAGATTTTATGTATACATTTACATCCATATAAAAAAAAAAAATATGTATATGTATATATATATATATATATATATATAAATATATATATGAATGTATATATATATTAATATATATATATATATACATATATATATACACGTACAGCGATATGTATAAAAGCATATATAAAGTAGATTAAGACTGATTCATATTTTATGCTGCGTTCATAAATACATACCGTACATACAGAAACACATGTATCTATATATATATGTATATATATATATATATATAGATAGATACATACATATATATTTATATATATATAGATATATGTGTGTGCAAGTGAAGACGAACAACTCTATCACTTTAGATAGACTAACCGAAAAACCGAAGTAATAGAAATCAGCAAACAACAAACAAATAAATACACTAACGAAAGGGGAAAACCATAAATGCCATTGAATGATTGAATCGTAACATGCATCGGTAGAATTGATTCATTGATTGATCGTTTTACTCGCATACACAAACTTAAATAAGACAAAAATACTTAGACGAAAAAATTAAGTAAATTATGTTTTAAGTAAATTAATATATATAATTATTAAAAAGGAACAAAGAAATTAATTAATAAATCAAAAAAAAAAAATTGAAATATTTTTTTTTTTTAATAATATGAGACCTTAACTATTATTTTACAAATTTTAAATAAAAAAAATAAAAAATAATATTCCCTTTCGTAAGACCTTAGCGCGTATAAACCTTTTTTTTTTTTTTTGTCTCCAACTGTCATATCAATATTTTCTTATTGTCTGGATATGCAAACATTTCTTACTTCTTGCACAGGCTTTTCAAGGCAGGTTCGCTGCTTTTGCTTATATGAAAAGCAACAAAATGCAACAGAACAAGAAGAAGAAACACACTTAGACTGATAAGGTAAACCTTTACGTTTTGGCTTTTTTGACTTATAAAAGACAAAACGTTTTAATTAATTACCTGTCAAAATGAATAACACTTCGTTCCAAGCATTTAGTATAATTCTGTACGCGGATAAATTTGTAGATTTCTAAGAACTTTAAACAATAAAAAAAGGACTATGTATTGACTTTTCGACCAAGCTTTCTATATGAGAATTTTAATAGGGAAAGACCAGTTAAATAACAAATGATTGGACAGTGAAGGTGACAGTGATTGATTCACTTTATATAATCGGGCACTTTTGCTTTCCGGTGTGCGGCACGTTTGCCAAAGACCTCCAACTTAAAGGTTCGAGCGATTCTCTAAAACCCGTCACTTTATAAAACATTGTATCCGATTTGCAAGATCTTTTAACTCAAGCCTACTTCTGACACCTGATCCTTTGACCTTTGAGACGTCGAACTTTGAACCTTCTTGAATTTAAATATTTTGACTATCCCCGGGAATTTTTTTTTATCTTATTTTAAATGAATAATTGTTGGTCGCGATCGTACTAAATGCCTATATGACTATGTTGACGCAAAATCTGACTGCAATGACCAACGTGTACACCTTAAGACTTTTTAATGCTTACGAAAATATTTTCCGCCAGAGTATATATATATATGTATTTATATATGTCCCATCCATTGTTCGCAAGGGAACTAACTTGGGGATAGAAAATAATTGATGTTTTTGTTTTTTACTTTCGGAATTTGTTTTTAACATGGATACGCCAAGAGTGAAGAATTTTCTGCACAATATGTTTGTTTATTCGTGTAACGACGCGCTATCGTATAGTTGACGGCAAGGCTGTCACATTAAATGATTAGCTAATTAGCAAAGTCTACTTTATCGTTATTAGCTGGCAGACTTGAGGAATTTGGAATGCCATTAACAACGGCGGCAAAGATCACGACTTAACTTTTCAAGAGAAGCTAAACAATAGGAAGTTAAACTCATGAATGTCCACTTGTTGGCTAAAGTTGTTCGAATCACATAGTTATTATATAACAAGTTAAAAAGTTTATGCTAACAATTTTCAGTTCCTTAAAATGCAATTTTTTTGTATATAATGTCTGACTAACTAGGAAAATAAGAAGAAGAAGAAAACGCAATTTTTTATTTTTATTTATTTTCGAATTTTGGATGCTTAAGAAGAGAATTTTTTCTTTTCTGTTCTGTTCTGCTGAGGTGGTTGCAGAAATTAGCAAAGCCTATGTGATGTAAATGAAAGCAAAAGAACGTGAGAGTAGAAGCAAGCAAAGTTCACACTTTGGAAAATCGTTTCCTATTTGTGAGTAGACCGTTTTGTTCTGAGGATAGGATTAAAGTGCGGCGTTTTAAATGCATTTGCGTTGAGATCGCAATTATCGACAAAAGAGGTTGAAATTGATTACCATACTTAGATCGATGTTATGCAAAAAAACAAAAAAACAAAAAGAACTCAAAGTTCTACTGCCCTCAACGCTAATAGGTTTTTAATGAGAAAAAATGAGTTGCTTTTGTCTACGCGTTTATAAAATTTTAATTAAAGGCAATTATGAAATTACTTTAAATGAAAATTCGAACAAACAAATTTCAGTTGGCAGTCATAGTGAAAATGATAATGAAAATATTTAATTTTATATAAATTTAAAAATTATTATTAATTATGAAAACGTTTTACAAGTAATTGAATTATAATTATATCTTAGTACCTTTTCACATACTTATCACTAAGTTGATTTAGTGAGAGAGACAGGTTTTGTATTCGGTATTAATCACTTATCGAAAGGACTTCTTACCTAAATGTAAACTCTTACGCAATTCTTCAGCGAGCCCAAGTGCTTCGACTTCCGACAAAGTGATTTATTAATTGAAAATTCCACTCATTTCACGAGCGATATTGAGTCCTTCTAAACGTGAATCAACTGACAGATTGTGTTAGTTGTGAAAGCAATTCAGCTTTTTGCCAATTGATAAATAAATGCTTTCTCCCCATACGAAAAGTCATGAGTAGAAATGTAATTTTTCTTTAATTTTAAATATAAATATAATTTAAATTATATAATATAATTTAAATTATATAATATAATTTAAATTATATTTAAATATAAATATAAATTAAATATAAAGCATAATATTTTGTAGGTAAGTCCCATGTCTGGGCCAATTAGTCTGTAGAGAGAATTGTCATGGAACTTAGATGCTCACTAAATTAGGACGGGATTCTAAACGCGAACGTATTCGCCGATATGAAAAACCGTCTGCTCGAGACGTTCTGTTGCGATTTTCGTACTACCGTTTGAGAAACTTGCTTTGAAGAATTTTATCAATTTCAATATGTTGGAAGAATAATTGCTATGCTATGATTCTATCCCCGAAGCTATATAAAAATGTATCAGATACATGCGATAAGCCTACTAGCTCAAGTTTACGTCCACACAAAATGCTGTCCTAACGGGGTTTTAATGTAATAGTAAACAATTCAGAGCTCGCTATCATCTCAGAAGTCTCAGGATTCTATGGAGATAAGACACTCCACTTAATAGCATGAAACTGTGAGCCATTTATGAAGACATAATTGGCACCCGATTACTATCTTCGTTCTTAAAGAAACGTTCCACATATTTGTCCGTAACGTACTGAGTAGGAATTGTTGAAGGAATTGTTCACTGTACCTTTTGTTGTTATTTTCCTTACTAAATTTGTAGTTAATTAAAAAATTTTTCTGTTTTTATAACAATAATCATATTACTAAAAGCAGACGTAAGAGAAGCATAAGATAAGATAAATAAGACATATACTGAAAAAAAAACAGAAGAAAAAAAAACATTTTGGGAAGAATTCTGACATAAGGTTAGCATAATGTCTTAGGTAGTAGTTGAACAGAATTAATATTAAAAAAAAGAAAAAAAAAAAAAAATGGGAAAAAATAAAATAAATATATAGAATAATATTTATGAAAAAGAAAGGGATTTAAAATTTTCATTTCAAATTTAAATAAGGAGAAAATAAAAAGGAATAAGCTTTGTGGAACTTATTTAATTAATATCAATTAAGAATAAATGTAAGTAAAAGTAGGTTTGTGTTATTATTTGTTTGAAATTCAGTTCGATTATGAGAATTATTCCATAAATATATGTAATAATGACGCTCAAGACATTCAGGCAGGGATATAGAGACGGATAGACAGATAGACACAGACAGACAGACATAAAAGGAAAGACCGAGATAGAGATAGAGAGAGCAAGAGAGAAAGAGAGAGAGAGAGAGAGAGAGAGAGAGAGGCAAAGAGAGATTTAGAGTAATAAAAACGATTTGCATTTTTGTTGCATACCTGAGTGAGGGTAGAATTGATTCTTTAAATAAATATACGTGTAATATATTTAAATGTTTTTCTTCATCTTCTTTTTTAATAATAGTACATTTTATGTAACTTGCAAACACGTTGTGTATGTTTATGCAAACCAAAAACAAAAAAAGTAACTACAATAAAAGTAAAAACTAAAATAAAATGGAAAATATTTTCTATATACATATATATATATATGTAGAGAGAAAGAGAGAGAGAGAGAGAGAGAGATAGAGAGATAGGCAGAGATAGAGAGATAGAGAGAGAGAGAGAGAGAGAGAGATAGAGAGCGAGATGAACGTTTAAGTCATTGTCAATAACTTTATGAATGTAAAATGAAATCAATAAATGTTTAATAATGAAATACAAATAAAAACAAAAATGATGATAATAAATTTAAGCAGATATAAATATAGTTTATTGTTTTTTTTTTTTCCTTTTTTTTTAAGAGAAAAATTTTTTTTGCTTCGCAAACAAATGAAAGGAAAATATTCCAATAAACACAAGGCTACAAACCTTATTCAAACACAAACTCAGTCATACGTGATGAGCATAAACACTCAGGCACACACACACACACACATATGGATATCCGTAACACAATCTAATACACTAAACACAAAGTATATTATTGCCAATATAATGGAAAAAGCAACAAATGTAGCACAGTCTTTATAAATTATAATTAAATTGAAATTTTCTGAGACGCAATTGAATTTTTATGTACGACTATAGCCAGTCACTAAATAATTGCGAAACCGAAGAAAAGAAGGGAAAAGCAAACAAAAGCAGTCAAAACAAATAATTTTGAAAACCAAACCGAAAACACAAAAAAATTATACAACATTGGTATATAAAGGAAAAAAACAAAAGAAAAAGAAAAAGAAAAAAGAAAAGAAAAGAGAGAGAGAAAAAAAAGGAGAATAGGACACCCATACAGCAACAATACAACATATACAGATATATATTTAATGTATAAAAAAGAAAAAACAACAACAAACTGAATGTATTTTCATTTACCTCAAAGACAAAAATCATAAAAGGTAAGTAAAACGATCGACTCGATGTATACGAAATATTTAAGAAGAGCCCTTATATCACATCAGCTGATCGTCGACTGGATAAAAATATTGAGCGTGCTTTGCAATTCCAAGCCGTAACTATTCATTTCTTAAGCATTCCGCTATCTTACAGTGGAGCAGAGTTGAGTTGAGCTTGGCTCATGTGAATCTAAATCTAAAATGTACGATAAAATATGTAGCTAATGTTGAGCAGCGAATATATTATATATATGTGTCCTTAAAATAATGCATAATCTCGTTCAGGTGTACACATCATAAAATAGAGCGTTTGTCAGCCCAGTCATTATGGAACGGGTCTTATTCTTGTTGTTGTGCTCAACAAAGACTTGCTTTCGTGCATTTGGACTGCCTAAGTTCATAAAGTTTGTAACATAGCAGACTTCATATTCGATCCAGCCATTAGAGATGGCTAATGAATGGATTCTGTCAAGGTCCTTAGAATAGTTGTGGGTACTGCGTAACTGAACAATGTTCTCGCTAGCGATAACAATTTTTTATATTTCTCTCATTTTCCATCTGATTCTCACCCGCACGCACTCGCGTCATGTAAGCTAATGAAAAGTTCAGATTATGTATTCGGTAGTTCGGAAAATCATTTCGGTCTTTTTTTCTTTGCCAAAATGGAGTTCACTTTTTTTTTTCGTGGATAAATATGTTGTTATGAACGCTCGATCTCAATAAATATAATCCCTCAGCGAGTACATTCATCGGCACTCAGTCCCCTTATTTTGTCTGCCTCAGCTTGAACGAACTTTCTAGAACATAGGACGGGAACGAAAGTATGTAAAGCAATTTTGACACTGGTGTTCTGTCAATGCGTCTTCTCCATACACCTTTAATAAATTTTTTCTTGCTTGATTACCATTTTTATTTTATCGTAAGTAAAAAACTAATATATGGTGGATTTTTCTGCTTTTGACTTTCCATAGCTGATAGGGCACCAAAAGAAGATCATTCCCTAGATTTAAACGGATTTTTTTCAAAAACAAACTCTGCCATATTAGCTGTCAATATATGTAATGAAAATATGGTTCAAGTGCTAACTTGACTGTGCAAAAATGCGAAATGACTTACCGAATAACCCAATAGATGTAGTTGAGGTTTAACGATTCTCAACGCACACCTTTCATCTCCATTAAAAAAGGGGGGTACGCTGTAATGCGTTCGTCAAAGTTTTGTAGCGCATTGAAATACGAAGACGAACGAACTAAACTTGAACGTAGTGAGCAGTCACTTAAGCAAATGCTCGCTTACATATACATACGTGCATAACTCTAATTAATCAGAATTAAATTTTTTTTATTAGACGTGTGTGAGAAATCGAAATCCTAACAACATTTGTAGATAAATAAGTTGCTAAAGTACCGCAATAATAATAACAATTAAAATGAGTACATGAGCGAAAACGAAAAAATAAAACATGAAAAAAAATTGTTATTTTTCGCAAGTAACTATGTGTAAGCAATTGTTGTGTTTCTTGCAACATTCTCTCTCTCTCTCTCTCTCTCTCTCTCTCTCTCTCTCTCTCTCTCTCTCTCTCTCTCTTCTTTCTTGCTCCTCATTTTTCTTTCTCTCCGTTTTAGCCACGCAATAAACAATTATTACAGTTACACTTTTTAATTTCAATTAAAGTACAACGTTATTATTATTATTTGTTTTCAGCTTTTTGTTTAATGTCAAGTGCTCTTCTATGTACCATTAGAGTCTGCATTATTGTTATTTTATAATGCTGAACGTGCTCGTGAAGTGTGCATTATGTTTGGTAATTGCTTTACACACCGCAGCAAACCAAACGAATTCTGAACAGAATTGTTCGTTTACTCGGGAATTCCACGCATACGTATATGTACTTATGGATATGTATGCGTATTTATGACTTAGATGGTATATAAACTTTTAAGCTTCAACTTATTACGCTTTAGTTACTTATTTCGTAAAAAATTAAATGCTAGATCTTGTTTCCATATAAAAGTTCACTTTTCACGAAGCATTCATTCGAGATCTGATCTGGAAGGTAAGCCAATGTAATCTAAAGTTGTCTCAATGAATTCATGTGTCAAAGCATTATTCTGGAATAACTTCATCATAAAAGGCGAAAACAACACTTGTATGTATGTATATTACAAATGGAATAGAGGACCATACAAAAGAACGTCACGTGGTCACGTGGTGGAAAGATAAAAAGAGATAGAGAAGTAAGGAAAGAAGGTTTTGAGTGCATTCGATGTCAAAGTGAAACTACCACTGGAAGTCGTTTACTCCAAAGGCACAGCAGGTGGCATAGTAATGCGGGTAATCAGGGACCGAGTAAACCTTTTGAATGACAAGAGCGTTTGAAGTACCTTCGTTATCCATAAGCCCTTGAGCCATTCGCCGTACGTGATCGCAGGCCTTCAAGCAAGACTTGGGAACATTTTCGAACCTTTAATCTTGGCGGGGCTTATGGTGCGGCATAAATGCTGCGATGAAATACTTCTTTCATCGCTTTGGAAAATCTAAGCGCGTGACTGCTTCTCTCGACGTTTTTAATATCCGTTCTGTTCAAAGCATATTATCAGGAGCATTTATATGCCAACCGATACCGTAAACAACACTAGTTAATTTTCGAATCATAGTGAGACGTTGAGATTAAAGTTAGCTTAAAGACTACATAAGCGAATCGCGCGGAATCAGCAAAGTTGTTTTGATAGACTTTATAGAATCCTATATTGAGATTAAGCGGTACACATCATCTGGGTTACTGCAAACAACTTTAAATGGGGTAAACAACTCATAATTATAGTCGGCTTAATGGAAATAAAGTGCCTAGAGAAGCGATTAGGGACATTAAAGCTTATGTTTCCAGTAGTAATGTGGACGAATCGATAGTACTTTTAATTGACTTGATTAAGAAGGAGGCACCAAGAATAAATCTAAGTTTCTCGAGCGACGGCAAGGATAACCGATGCAATGGTCCTGTCCGACTGAAATACTTCGTTCAGTCTTTGTTAGGAAATGTTCCAAATTGCGAACTTTTTACGTTTCAAACTTTTTTTTTAAGTGAGATGTTATATGGCTAGTGGTCGTAAAGACGATCGTATCGAATCCATTCCCTTGGGCAAAACAGGTCAGTGTAACATATTTCATTAAAATATCGCAAAAACTTCGCCAAAATCCGACTATGCAAAGACAACAGACGGACGAGCAGATAGGCTTAAATCAATTTGCAAAATCGAAATCGATAAATATTAACGAAAGGGGTGAGTTTATCTCAAGTTCTACTGGGTGCTGCATACGTCGTTACGTCAAAATGTTTACAAAATTATTGCGATTTGCAGATTGAAAGTAAAAATGCGTGAACGAACATTAGATAGACACATACACAACCGTTAATCGACGAAACAGAAAATGGTTGGGCTTCGATTGCTATTGCATAGGCGCCAGGTGAGTCTATCTTCTATCTTTCTAGGTATGGCACATGTCCCTACAAACGTAACATACGTAGATCGATAAGTGGTGTAAGGAATAAAAAGCAACAAATTATGCTAATTAGCAATTGATTGACATTTTTACATATGTTATTGCATTGTTCCTACAAAATACAACAAGTATGTATTGTTTCTTTTGTCGTTTAGATTGTGGAGTCTGTGATGGTTGCGTCCCTCTGATAACGGTTACCAACAAAGAAACGAGATTGTAATTACTATTCAAATGAAATAACGGAAAAAGTCGTTAAAGGCAAATAATATATGAAGCGGACGAGTGAATATAAAAATACGTACAGATACGCGGTATGCGTATGCAGTCTTACATGCTTATATAACGATTAACTTCACTGTTAGCTAAAACTTGTAATATACACTATAGACAAATACCATTCTCTGCATGTTGAATGCACACACATTTGCATATGCGATAAATTAAAACGAGAAAGCGCTCTCACTTAAAGCATAACTGTTGGAATTTATGTTCGTAGACATACCTTGGCCCATGTGTTGCACATACTTTTGTACAAACCTCCGACATCACTTGACATTAGAGAGAACTGTTTGGTTTTTTTTCTTTTATTTTTTTCCTTTCCTTTCTACACTTCCACTGTTTGCAGCTGTCTTCATACGTAAATATGCGCGTTTTATACAAGTTATTGTGGCCAGAATATGCTCTCGTTTCAAGTAAATGTCTGCGGCTATCCGCAACTTTTGATTAGTTCTGCATACGATAGCTAGTCACCGTGATGATGAGTCTCAACTCTTTTGCGAAAGACTGGTGCAAAAAGGCGTGGGGAGAATAGCATACGCGGCATATGTTATATATATTTCCGTGTATACAATAAGCGAGGAGATATTCATTGCAAAATAATTTTTTCACTACGTCCGTGCAGCATTAAGAAATACATTACAAACAAGTCCTCGCAAATATACTCATCAAAAGTTTTCTACGATGAGCACAGGATTCTAAGACCATTTAAGCATTCGCATCCATGTCTTCATTCCTTAGCCTATAAATGTCAATATGAGGACAATTACGTGGGAAGTATGGTGTAATGTCCAATTGACAGTAGCACAGCAAGCGTTTTGGTCCGGTTCCATATCGTAGTACGTAATTGTTTAGCTACATACTACTCAAGGCCGCCAAAAATATTTTTATGATGTAAACATAAAATACTTGTGCGTGCATAGGTAAAGCGCGTATCAATAAATTGCTTACTACGGGCTTAAGATATCGCCCTACGATGGCCCTTCTGTCCGTTATGATTACATATCGCTCGATTATCGCAACGTTGAAAATAGCGGTTATCGCAATCCCTTTTATTTGACTAACCATCCAGTGGAGATACAGAAATCACCAGCATCCGTGTTTCTTCATAATATCGTTTTGCTCTTTATTCTTACACTATCACGTCAAGGATGTGTAATGATGTCTACAGCGTCAAGATGATTGCACGTGGTTGCAGATGGTTGCCGCTCGACAGTTATATGACTCCTCTCATACTTCAATATGACTGCAATGTTGGCGTTATTACGGGGTCTATTAGGATATCTACGGCGTCCATACTAGGAGAACGGTTACTATGGTAACGCATAGGGTTTTCAAGAATAAATCTTAAATCGGTCTTGGGTGTCAACGACTTCCTCCTTGACAAGTGTTTTAAGACAAAACGCAAGAGGATTAAGTGGTGGTGGACACGCGGTCTCTCTGATAAACGCAAAGCAGTCCGCAGAACTTAGGAAGCAACTCCAACGTGCGATACCGGCCATTGAAGCAAATGTAATACAGCTTAGGTTTGAATTCACGCAGTGCGCGAACGAATATAATCGAAGCTTGTTACGACGAAAGAGGAGGCTTTTGTTTCTAACAACCGCGATTATCCTCGGAGTGAGGTATAGAGGGCTATTGTAGGCAAAAATCTGTTGGAAATTAGTGTTATTAACAGGTAGCACTGTACTAACCACTCACAAGGAGTGTCTGCACGTATTGATGGGTTTTCGTGCACAGGATGAAGTTGCCTTCCTGATATTAGGACGTGTTCTGCTCCCATTTCCTTCGAAAAATATGAGTTGGGGTAGGCTATGTCTAAAATTAGGACAACAAGAAAGATGGCTAAAGCTATCTGGAAGATTATTATGAAATATATGGGCACGACCTATAGTCAAGGTCTCTCGTAAGGTTTTTTTCCACGTCAATGGAAAGTGGCCAGGCGTGTAGTTCTCGTGAAGTCGCTTGATTATTTATCTGATCGTCGCATCAGTTTTCGTTCAATCATTGGAAACGTGGTGGAGAGGATGATTGTTGAAAGTGTTATGGAAAATGCTGTTGTATGCTTATCTGATAGGCGAATAGGCCGATGATGCTTGAGTACCTGTGCAGGCGTGTGTCAGTGCATGTGATGTGCAATATGTGCTAGGCATACTGATTGACTTTGGGGAACGTATTTGGAAGGGTCTGCCATTGCTAGACGGATTAAACAACGAAATAGTAGAGAGGTTAAATAAAAGGAAGTAGCAAGCGCTGTCGGTGGTTTATGGCAATGTCACTAACAAAGTAGTAGGAATGGTAGAGTTTCACATAACTTTATCCGTGATGTGTGTATACGTGGGGCCTGGTTTTGGTGGTTTGTGCTCGACGTTCTGATTGCAGAAATTTAGAGGCCGTTGAAAGATGGATTTAATTTTAATCTGGCCCTCTCTACCACATGGACGGTGGTTGCATTTTCTTCTTATGATTCCATTAGGCGACGGGCTTTGATTGTATTGAGGCGATATATCGACAGCTATTTGATTCGTCCTGGTCCATATTATTTTTTCGTATGTTGAGGGGTGATCTACTTAAGGGGCTTTTAAGTCTAGCTAGCAGCGTTGTCTAATGGTAAACCATGTCCACGTTTCTCTCCATTGATATTGTTGTATGAGCTCGGTTTGATAGTCACTGTTGTGTTGTTAAGTGGATTAAGTGGACTTTAGCAAATGATTTGATGAATTGTTTTTAAATTTTCTCTTGCTTAAGAATAAAGAGTTCATTGAACTTGAATGTGAAGAAAATATTTTACATTTAATTAATGAATAAATTTTTAGGAAAAGCGCCTATTAAGCCATACAAGCAAAAGTTTGCATTTAAGAGTGTTTTGTTCATTGATATATATTTAAAGGTCAAATTAAATTAATCACAAAACAAACAAAAAGGTTCCACTGTAAAAACAAATACAATGCATTGAATTAAAGAAAAACCATACTTTGCCGCAAATTCGCAGTAAAAGTTGCAATCGCGCTTAGCGTAAAAACTAAGTTAATTTAAAAAAAAAAAAAAAATCGGTTTTTGTGCGTTTCGTTTACTCATTATTTCTACGGCAACCAGCGATGATTTTCTATGATGTCTTTTTTCTTTCATTTCTATGTCCGCCTTGTTGCGCATATAAGTTGTAATGAGCAACGTTCACGACACACTAGTGCATGATAACCATAACATCGTTTCTTTATTGATAATGAAATGAAATTCCGAAATATATTATAGAATATATTATAGAACAAGTCATAAAATAAAATCAAAGAGTAATTATCCAGTTTTGATATTCAAACAACCTCTTGACATGTGCTTAGAACTTAATTGCATTTTTTCACAGTCAAGTCCGCACTCCAGCCGCGGTTTGATATATTTTTGTGGAAAATTTCGTTTTGGCAAATTTTGCCGAACCGTCACGAAGATGAGGTAACTGAAGCGGGTGAAGATTATGTAAAAGAGTTAATTGTCACAAATCATCACGAGGACAAGGGTTCAAATCTCAGTACTGTTGGTAAAGGCCTGGCACTAATCGATTGGATACGCACCCATTAGGCTGCAGTGCTCCCTATCTCTTTCCTTTTACCCATTCTGTGTGACTATCGCCGTGTTTTGAGCACACGAATGATTGATCGGGTTACATAAAAAAAACAGGATCTTGGGATCATGAACAGATAAAATAAACGTATCGAAGTATAAGAAAATCTTCCATTTTCACCAAAAAAAAAAACAAAATGACTTTCTCAGTCACCCCATATACAGCAGGTCCATTAGGTAATTCGTAGATGAAAGCGAGCAGCAATACTCGCTGAAGTAAAGGAAATGTAGTTAGAAAATAATTTTATATATGACGATCAAACTTACAGTTTTAACGTAAAAACATTGAAATTTCAAGTAATGATCTGACTTAAGCTGAGTTTTTCCGAGAGAGATTTTAATTTCATTAAACAAAAAAAAAAAAAAAACGTTAAAAAATAAAAAGACAGACGAATATCTGTCACATAGAAAACAAATAGACCGATCGACAGTCAGACAATCAAGCTAAGACACGCACGCTTATACCACGAGATCGATTGTACTGTCCGCACTTAACGAAATCGTGTTCATTTAATTCAATTCACGAAGCATATCTCCGCATAACGAGCGCTTAGCCTATGTAACATAAACTCTTTGGCTGATATAATAAAATTTAACTATTTACCGTGCACTCATTACTCATTACCGATCAAATTCGACAGTTATCCTATTATGTTGAACAAAGCATAGACTTTGCATGCCGTGCATTTCAATTAAGCATCCGTGTAAAAAAGCAAATTAATCAGATTTTTCCTTTCAACACCAATATGTTTTTTTATCTTTTTTTTCACCCTAATGCCATTTTTTTGTTATAATGTTTCCATATGAATGTTGCTCTTTATTTGAATGTTGCACTGCATGTTGAAAGCTTCGGTAATGTCATTAAAACAAATTTTTGATTTTTAAAAAACAGATAAAACATTTTATTATTTACAAACAAATGCTGAGAGCACTTTTCGCTCGTTTTATTTATTAGCATAGTTTGCAACAATAATTTCATTACGGTTTCATATTCGCTTTAGTTCGACACCTTTTTTCATTTGATAAACACACACACAGAAAATTAGATAATAAGCTACTCCGAAAAATTAAGTAGAAAATTATAATTATAATTATCATCATTACATATGGAGAAAACTTTTATATGAAAATTTTTAATTAGATTTTGAGCACAGCACCAGAGAGTAGGGAGCGGACGTAGGAGGTCATTGCTTTTTAACACTTAACTTACCGACATTTCACTTTTATACACCCACTTCTACCGATGTCGGTCTAAAGAGCGCTTTTCAAATAAGCTCTGTGTTCTTTCCCAGTTGATCATAATTAATGCAGAACTCATCCAGCATAGGCAATAAAACACAAAATAATTATCACATGATAATCACTCGAGCTTCTTTCGAATACACATTTTTAGCAAGAAAACTTGAAACTGAAAGACTATAAGGCACCTCACTAGTTTACATAGATAGCATCGTTTGAGTGGTGAAGCTGCCTTGTGGACAATTACCTCGTATTCGCTCGCATAGTTCCCACCAAGTTGGTTCGTTCGTAGATCGGAGTTATCTTGCTAAAAATGTTCTCGTAAAAAACTATCGGTGCTTGTATTGCTTGCACACCCTGTAAATGGTTTAGCAGGTTTGAACAGAACAAATTCATCCCATCTCTTCCCACATATGGAAATCCATGTACAATATACTTACTCTCAACGACCGAGGCCTAGCAGAATTTGATTCCAAACTTTTTTGGGTTTGCAGGGCATATATTGTGTAAATCTGCATTTTGCTTTTGTCGCAAATAGTCGTTCACCAACAGTGATATTGGCGCCTGGTTTGTAGCAGTTTTGCCTATTTTCTATGAATGTATGCCACACCTTCGAGTTGAGAGAAAGTTTCTGCATTTTCTACGCTTCTATCGAAACGAGTGAATCGCATATTTTAAGTGAAACGATTTCTGTTTCTGGTTCGCGAAAACTATGCACGATTCCATTTTTTATTCCATAAATAGGAACTTGTCAAGTTTGTTGCTTCCTATGTACCACGTGCGTATAAACTTGCATCTAAATCTGGTGAAATTATACTTCATTCGGATCTTAAAACTCAAGGTGCTTCTAAATCTGTGCACATTTTTATATGGTGCATAGTGCGCTGATCAAGTATCAACGAAAATGCACTTCTTGTTTCGCCAAACAGTCCATCAGTTGAAGTTTCAGTATTCTGATCGCTCTTTTCACATTCGTCTTATAGTTGAACTATGTATATATATCTCGTTCTTCGAATAGATTGGAATATGGAATAGGTCGGAGTCAGTGTCCAGTAGATCATAGATACTATCCTCACTTTCAGAATTTTCTTCTTCATCCATTTCGAAGCAAAGCTCGGTTTACATTATTTATTTCTTCCCGCAATTTCCTTGGCATTGTGTTTGAACAATGCATCAACAATAAAATACGCCGCAAACATTTGTCATGCCCGTGCGCAGAGACAGTTTCCGAATTTGAACGATCAATATCAGCGCTCTGTACCCAGCATAAAACAAACTATACATAGGCACACAGCGTGTTCCTAGAACATAACCGAAGCACACTATCTTGGAAAGCAAAAAATTACTGACATGTTTGAGTACAAAGTACGGCAAAGTACATTTCACTGTTAGGAAAAACGAAAGAAGAAGAGAGATAGATATTGAAAGCAAAAATAATCTAAGGCTAAGTTAGGGGACCAAACGAACTTTCGTCCTCTCAAACTTATTTACGGATCCACGACGTTAAATCAAGTCAAGCCACACAGCTAAGGCGCGCATGATTTAGAAAGCAGTTCATGAACGTATTGCACCTTTTGAATTCGCCAAAATTTCTTAAGGAAAAAGCCGATACCTTGATATACCAACGTCTCGTTCAATCTCTTTGATAAAAACAAAAGAGAGGACCAACATTACCGCACAACTTTTACAAGACGCAAGTCGAAATTTGTAAGTTTTGCAAAAGATTGACGAGGTTATTTTTACAAAAATTTCGTTTAACGTTCGCTATGTTCGTAAAACTATTTAGAACAGAAAAAGCTTTCCAGTTCTCTCCCAATTCCAACATTGTTTTCTTTAGAAAGTGAAGAGACAATGCGATGAAACCACATTTACGTAAACTAAGTTGATATGCAACGTGATCAAGGGATTCAAGGGAAACTTTCAAAGGATACTTCCGGGCGCTGTTAATAAACTCTCACTCGCACTCACTTCAGCGATATTTACGAACATCTTTAAAATCCTTACAAAAAGCACAGGTTTGTTCCTTTTTTTGTTTTTGTTTTTCAGCCGCAATTAAACAGTGCCCAGGATACGTCTTATGTAATAGCAAGCAGAACTTGCTCAGTGTAGATCATTGCAATGAAATCATGCACTGATCGCTGCCTTGTGTAGAACAGGGCATGCTTCACTGACGGCCTTGCAAACTTGCAAGGCTATTGTATCTATCGAATTTGAGTTATACCGTTGTGAGCGGCTGTCTATTTGATGAATATTGAATTGATGAACATATCGAAAACAACAAGCCAGCAGCCGAACTTTGATTACACCTTTCATTCCATCTCAGAATCTTAATAACCTGAATTGTCTGCAAGTCGGCAATAATATGAAGGAACACCAGCCCAATTTAAAGCGATCTAAGTTTTCCTCCTCAAATAAATGCAAATGCTACCCAGAATATTGTAATCGCGTATACATACGTTTAGACATACATACGTAAACATATGATATAAACAAATATGTTTAGATGTTTAGGTTAAGAAAACGTTGCGTTTTATTTATTAATCAAAGTAGTATCGATGGCATTAGAAGTCAGCAAGACTTCGCAGCGGATTATATAGCCGCTAAAAGAATCGAGCAGCATGCTTGCCCGCCCTCGAATCAAATATATTTTTAAATCAAGCTCTAGTGTAATATCTTCGATATGTTTTCTTTCTTTTCCTTCTTATCTTCTATACGTGTGGCACAAAGATGCTTAAAGTGGAGTTGGGGCAAGAGAAGGAGAGAGAGGGAGTGGCCGAAAAATAACGGGTGTGCGCTCAATCGGTGTTATGCCTACATCGACAGAGCACTCGCTGATCAAACTTGAGAATTAATCCCGTGAACACGTACTTGGTAGGTGCGAGTCAAATCTGGTCGACTGTGCGACAGTTTAAAGTGCTTGTACGTTACAAGCAAAAGTATTCGAAATTGTTTGATTTTTTTCACATTCCAAGCTTGTTTAGAAGTGTACTGCACCTATTCCTAAATTTGATACGCCCACGTATGGCTTATGTGTCCTTAAGATTAGATAACTGAAAACAAAAACTTCACGACTAGACAGACATAGAAAGAAGCATGGATGAATTAAATTTTTAATCGCTTACTGTAGCAACAATAAAAGATAGACTCTCGTAAAAACTGTGACCTGATTGTTGCTGAAGCACGAGAATTAAACACAATTAGCAAACAACATGAAGAGTACTTGGTTGGTTCAATTCGACACTTATTTACACTTATTTGTTGGGACAAGTTTCAGCAACGCAAACAGTGTTATTAATATTATTTACAATCGATTTCGATTCGAACAGAATAACGAATAATAACGGTAGGTATTTACCCTGTTAGCCATGTTAAAGGTAGCCAGCCCATGATCGTGGGTTACAATGCCAAACCAACATAAGTGAAATACCGAAGAAATTTTTCAATTAGTCTCCTCCCAAAAGTCCCATTGGGAAGTAGCTATCTCTTAGGGCACGGCTCTTGACACCTATATATATATTCTTGAAATTTTATTATTGATTGTTCGCGCTTGTTTTGAACTGAGGTAAATCCTTTATTATATCGTTGCGATAGGTAATAGAGATATATGTAGAGATTCTGTGAATAGTTAGGATGAAAACCGCGCTTCATTAAAATATTAAATATTTATTAAGTTTTGTAATACGCATATATATATATATATATATGTATATATATGTATTTATTCTGTTAATTCATGCGTTTATCATGAAATTTGCACGAAGCTACGGCATATCGATTGTAATAAGCTTGAAAGGAATTAAAATTGAACAATTTTTAAGTTGTGATAATTAGCAGTTTAACTACACACACATGCACTGCTGTAATTAGCTGTAGCTAGAACGTAAATAAATACATGGCATTGGACGTTCACGCATGCACTGTGTTTTAGCGACGGGGAAAATTGGATTATATTTTATTTAATAATTTTAAATGATTTCTGTCGCATGCTTTTTTTTTTTTTTGTTTTGTTTTGTTTGGTTTTGTTTTGTTTTCTTTGTGTGACGTTCATGTTTGTGTTTGTTTTTATGCGTTTAGGGTGAAAAATAAACCAATTAGTTGAGCAATATTGTAAAATTTGCATAAATAGTGTGTTGGCATTGGCGTGGGTGTTGGTGTTGGCGTTGGTGTTGGCGCCAAAATAGGTTAATTAAAATGCTTGATTTAAAAATATAAAACTAATGCATTCTGGTGGAGGCTCGTTACAGTGAACAACTTTATTTGTTATAATGTAAATCGAATAAATGCGAATTGGAAATTTCCAAATGCAGCTAATGATAATGTCATTACTGTGCATTTATGCGTCGATGTGCTTATATAAAATATTAGAAAAATTAAGAATGGAATGCCACAGTTGTGGTATTAGAAATTTATTCATATTTAAATAATATTTAAATTCATGCCCAATCGGTAAGTGTCGATATTTCAAGCACTCTATAAATTCGCCGAGACGAACAAAAAGCTTAAGGCAGGTTTCGTAAAGAATACATTTTTTATAAAATTTCGTTTTCTATATGTGTCTTGCGCCATCGCAAACAATCTTGGCATGAATTGCGCGAACGAGTTCCAAGAAATGCAATTAACAAACAATCTATTGTGATATCTGGCGAATGTAAAAGTTATGAACTGAAAGCCTTATAGTCAAACAGAAACCGTCTATCCAAGAAAGGAAGGAAGAAAGGAAGAAATGAAAAAGCAAAAATAATTTTATGTAAAAAATTTTAATCAGTTTTTGAATTCTTTTCAAATATTTTTTTGTCTTCCAGAGCTGTATGGATAAACAGTCTGTACAGCACTCTACCGGATCCTTGTTTTCTTTGGCTAAGACTTAGAAGTCGCTTTTTAACTTTTTTGGTAAACTTCTGTATCATCCTAAGTGAGGAAGAAAAATCTTGTTTCGCCGATATTTCGTTTTCTAATTAAAAAAAAATATAAAAAATTAATCTTAATCGCGCCACGATCTGTCTTCGAGTAACATTTGAACTGAACGAATTTCAATTTTTCGATTATTTCATTAATAATTCGCGTAAGATTTTGCGTTTATAGACTTCGTAGATGTCGTGATTCCCACAATGTGACTCGGTTCGTTATAAAAACAAATGCTACGGAAATGCTTAGGATTAATAAGCTTTTCGAAGTATTTCGCAAATAAAATCGAAAATATGGCTCACACTGTCGTGTTAACAAGATAGGATTTACCTCTTAATTGATTGGTTTACCTCGGCAGAATCCACATTCGTATTATCAATCTGTTGCACCAGCTGTAACGAAGGAGAAAATCTATCATTGCGCAGCACGATTCTAACAAAAAATACCCTGAAGACTTTAATAAAGTTTATTAGGACAATATTTGTTTTCAGACTGCGTTCATCTACGTTAGAAAGAAAAGAAGCTTTTATAAAAAGATGTGTGTTAGATGTGCCACAGTTGTGGAACTTTGCAGATATTCCAGGAAAGTGTCTCTTAAGTGGACAAGATTACTTTCAAACTGCTGGACAGCTATACGGAAAACTACCTTTGCAATTACTCCGCCTATGGCTTTTAATAAACAAAACAAAAGCATGCTTGGCAACCGCGTAACGTGCACCTTCCCCATGAGTTGTCTGAATAGCGAAATAACGTCTTCGACATGTATCTCTTGCGTTTAGAGCACCGTCACAAATCATGCCCAAAGTTTTAAATTCCGATTTGATTCCATTCAGTTTTTGTGAAGAAGAAGAAAAGCAAAAAAAAAAACAAAACAGATAACGGTATTTACTAATTTAAAATTTTCATTCTGTGAATTTCTCAATTAACATGTTTAACGGGATTTATTATGTTTACATTGAGGAATTGCTGATGACGCGACATAAACGAAATGTCTCCCCTTCGGCACATATATTTCATCATTTTAGTGGGCATAAATTATGTACGGAATTTCGTAAAGTTTTCCCTTCTTTTTTTGTTTCGTTTGTCTCTCTGGTTTAAACAAGAACCTTAAGGATATTAAATGATAAAGGCAAGGTCTTAGATTGTGTTTTAATGAAAGCCATATAAATGTTTAAGTGATATTGCAATCGTTCGTACACACATTGAAATGTTTACGGATTTGTGCGTTGTTACATGAAAAACACGGTAGCAGATATAAACAAATAAAAATCCTATTAACCCTACGCCGCAGCGTAGCTTTATCGGTGACTCTCTCTCTTAGTTAAGGGAAAATCATGAATTTTTCATAATCCTCATATGCACGCATATACTTACATATGTATGTATGTGTATATATTACGATTTTTCTTTCGTTTTCGTTTTCTTTTTCTTTTTCTTTTTTTTTTTTTTTTTTTTTTTTTTTTTTTTTTTTTTTTTTTTTTTTTTTTTTTTTTTNTTTTTTTTTTTTTTTTTTTTTTTTTTTTTTTTTTTTTTTTTTTTTTTTTTTTTGGTATATGTATCTATTCACACAACTCATAAAGGTAGATAATGTATGTGTATGAGGATCGGTGTCTGTGAATGTTTTTCTTACTCTCATCGCCTGTGTTTTATATAAATGTATTCAAATGTTTTACAGCATGAGAAACTGGCTTTAATGTCTATTTTTTATTTACCCATACAAATGCAGACTTTAATGCCAACATGCATATATTATATGCTATATACTATGTGTACAAAAACATATGAGCATGTATATACGCGTTTACATATGCATACATCTATAAATTCTATATGTACTTGTTTATGTCTATGTTGGTAACTTAGTAATTGGATTATCTACCATATTTTAACATGTTTGTACAACACAGTCACGTTAATCTTATGGGATTAGTAGAGCGACTGCATGAATACATATACAAACCTATATACATGCAAGAAATATGCTCTATATGTGGGCATTCATACCTTAAAGCGAATGAAATAACACAAGCATAAAAACAATGTGTAATTGTATAAGCAGACAAGTACATATTTTATCTGTATTTATAGACAAAGACATATATATATATATATATATATATATATATATATATATATACATATTCTTTATATATGTATTATATGTAGAATTAATTTATATATTTTCCTTCTAGTGTTGTTGTCGTCGTTGCAGCTTTTATAACCTACTCATTACGCATTAAACACACACATTCTTAGTCATCATGTATGTTATATATATAGCAGAGAAAATATTTTTTAAAAACGTAAAACTTTTTTTGTATAAAAAGAGTAAGAATTACTTAAAACTTGAACTTTTAATTAGTTGGTTTGCGCATAAACAAAATTTAATTAATGAATTTTTATTGGTAAGAGAATGCTGTTGAACGCTTATACGCATATGTGTGTACGCAAGTACAAATATGTTTCTTGCTAAAGTAAAGTCAAGCTTCTTTTACGTAGCCTCACGATAATGGAATCATCAATAATTCAACTGAGTCCAAAGATCGTAAAATCTTCTTAAAAATCTTGAATCAATGAACAATTTGTAGCATTCAGCAAATAAGAAATTTCCTCACCTTATGGATGGGTGCACAGCAAACCTGGATTTTTTCAATAAAAACAAATTAATCCATATATCTTGAGTTAAGATTTGTCCATTTGCCAAACAAAAGCTTCCACAATTTAATTAAGGAGCTAGTAGCTCGTTAGGCAGAACCATTCCAATCAAAATGATGAACAAAAATTAAAGTCCTTCGAAATCGGTTCGAAACAAAAATGTCGCCCTGAAAGTTTTCGAACTGCGATTTCTCGAATCTGTCAATTTTTATACGCCTCCCACCAATTGATGATCGAGAAAAATGAAGCAAATTGTTTGACTATAGAAAATATTAATGTTAAGAGAACGTAAACTCTGTTATCCTGTTTCCATATTTATTGCGCAGTCTTACTTAAAGCTCTTCGACAACCTCTCGCGTGCAGTTCAAGTCCATTTCATAATTTTTAATTTAGGTTTTTATTTTGTATTTGTTGCAGTTACTGCTAATTGCCCTCAGTTTGAGTTAATCGACGGTTAGTTGATTTTTAATTGACTGGACGAGTGATCTTTATAAGTTGTTTAGTTTCCCTTGGCAAACTGACTGACTGATCTTAATCAACTATCTTTGCTTATGATCCGGGGCATTGTAAAATTGCCGCACATATTTGACAAGAGAGAAATTAGTGGGTTAACCTGCTTAAGAATATAGGGAGAATATAATTAAGGGATGAAAGGATTTTGAAGTTTAATAGAACAAGAAATTATACTGATTAACGCAAAGATAAGTCAAATGTCGATACTGCCACTACTTTAAATGCTCCATATAATGCAGAGGCTTACGCTGTTGATTCGTCGTTATTCTGGACCATTTTTTCTATTTCCGCCTCATACTACATAACAACTTTTCATTACATAATTCAAAAAGAACTCGAAAATATGATGAATAAAAATACACTGCTAGGCTGCTATATTATGTTCGAATTTCACTCGATACAAATGTAAGCAAGAAATCTACACGACAACGCCCTGACTCGATCCTTCCAACCCCGATGGCTCCAACAAAAGTCATCGAGTTGAAAAGCATACGGATACCATCTTTCCATTTCCAACTTCTCGCTAATAATGAGCGGAGTGAAATTCTGATGGCCTTCAGTCACATGTCTAGCTTGCGTGTAAAGTTCACGAAGATTACGAGAAGATTATAATCTGTGAGCAAATAAAACAGCCACTAAAATAAATGAAACTGGGTGGGCGTGGCTGGTTTTTACAATTTTTGGAAAGGTGAAACATTTACCACAGATACTACACACATGGATAGATGGATAGACGAGCAGCCGGATATGCTTAGATGCATCCTGAGCCAAAAGTATATGCATAATGTATGGGGTTTTTGAAGGTTGCTTCTGAGCCTTATAAAGCTTTTGGCAAAAACATTATATCTTGATGCTCTATTACATTGGATGGAATGTGCGATAGTGTGCTTAAATTAAAAGAGACGGATCAAGAGCAGTATTGCAAAAATAACGACCACCGGTCCAAAAACCGCATTAAACTGTCGCTTGTTGTTTTTTTCAGATTTTTGTGCATGTATCCAATGAGCTTCATCTCTCTGAACGATTTTATTTAAAGAAATCTCGCATTTCCAGCATTCAATCAGTGAATGTACTGCGAATGTATCTGAAAACCGTCCAGACTTCACTCGTCAAACGTCGTCACATGATGCATGCTGACAGTTTAAAAATGGCATAAAATTTGAAATGTCAGCTCGTGTTGAAGGATCACACGCTACACCCCTAATTCAGTTTAACGTTTATAAATGTGTAAGTAGCCATCAAAAGGACTCATGTAAGTACGCAATAAATATAAGGACTCGATTGGATATTATTTAACAACAAAGCCATTCATACCCTTCGCTATCTATGTACACTTTGTCAAATACACACTTGAAAGCAGCTTTGTTTTTCATCCTGCTAACCAGAATTAGTTAGATGCACCACTACACACTCACATCTGTGTTCATGACCCTCTCGTTAAAAATTCCTGATCAAATATGGAAAAAAAAGGTAAATTTTATTCTGGCCATTAATTGAAATCGTCGCTGTTCTCTCGCATTCGCTTATTCTTCGCATTTCTCTCCGTCTTTCTGTGTCTCTTTCTCGCCCACTTAGTT
This sequence comes from Glossina pallidipes, assembly GCA_000688715.1. Classification (NCBI taxonomy): domain Eukaryota; kingdom Metazoa; phylum Arthropoda; class Insecta; order Diptera; family Glossinidae; genus Glossina; species Glossina pallidipes. The sequence continues at coordinate 3,939,874 of KK499766.1, forward strand.
CATCTTTAAGAACAGCAATTGATTTAAATCATGCGAACAATCTGAAAAAATAAGTGGCATATATTTAATTACTTTATTAAACAACAAACTCGTTTCGTTGACTTTCACCCGCACAGGGGAATGTGTTTTATTGATAAAAGGCATAAAATATTCTCCCTTGTTTATATATACATTTGCATAGAGATTTTTGTTGTTGTTGTTAATTTATTTAAAATGGACAGAGAGAATGTATTTTCCGCCCCTACAGTAGCAATAACCCTTTACCTCCCTTGTGTTTGATTACAAAATCATAAGTTGGACCGATACTTCAAAACGTATTCATTGGTTTTTGGCGTTTGTTGTTCCGCTTAGGTACGATCACAAAGCCGGACAGCGCGACAATAATCATCATCATTATCAAGATAGATCACGGCGTATAACACAAGGAGAAGATGCAATGCAATTACACACCAAATACACACCAGGACTATAGTACTACGTTAGCTTTGCGTACACAGGGTGTATGCGTAGAAGACTTGTCTAGCTGCACACATATATTTTTCATTGGTTTGGATAGCGGATTCTATTTCGTTATGTTCGCTTGTCAAATAGTGCGACTACAACGTTCTGCCAAAGTTGCTCATATCACTCTTGTTAGATTAAGCTGAAAAGTGATCAAGATCGGCAGAACCGCCCGCAAACGATTAAAAGAATTATAGAAATCCTACTTTTAAATTTTAAGTCTCAATAAAATTCTTATTTCAACACCAAATATCGGTGAAAGAGTCCGTCCAAAATATTAAAAATTTGAATAATGCGGAGTAGGTCAGTTCGGGTAAACATACGACATGTGATCGATACCGTTCGGGGGAATGTGTTTTTTGTACGCATCAGCGGAAGATGAGGGAAGATGAGGTCTGCTGTAAACATTCTCCAAAAATTAAGCTATCGACTTCAAATTTAGCAGAAACAGTGGACGTTCTTGCACGCAGATTGGTATTGAAAATGGGTCAAATCGATCTGAGGACACGTCCACAGCACGACGTAAACTGAGAATACCCCTATTTTTCAAAGGAAAGAAGAAAACTTTGTTTTTTGCTCATTATTCATAAACTATAGTCAATAAATGTACAAAAACTTGAACGCATATTCTATGGGCGACGCTGTAGCATTTGTGCACAAAAATGAAAAATGTGAACCACGCCTATCCAATATTATCGTGTATCAAAATTTAATTATTTTAAAACGCCAATAAAATACACAAACTCTTGGCAACTTTCAAATCTTAAATGCACCTAAACATGTCCATCTGTCTGTTTGCGCAACTTTGCAGTATTTGCAGTAAACATTCTCCCGTTAGCGAAAATGGAGATATCGCCTACAAATTTGCAAGAGAATTTGTAATTGACCTAAACTTCTCAACGGACATATCTACAACGTACCAGAAAGACTTTTATTTTGAGAATGTAAGAAATCAACTATGCCCACTCCATATTAAAAACCCTGAGAATTTTGTTCTTTAACTTCTTTTGTCTTTTTTTGGGGTAAACGGTGATAGGTACAAATGATTCGGTCTCGACCGAATTTAATTTTCTTACTTATTTTTTTTATGTTTAGCATTTTAATGTCATATAGTAGCTATTATGTTAGATTACGAGGAATTTCGGCATCGTGTTAATTCACTAGTAATCGCATTCGACTTCGATTTGGTTACAACATTTGAGACAAACTCGAGAACCAACGTGAAATTGCATCTAAATCAGTTTAGCGATCACTTATGACAATAAAAGTAATAGTTTGCGACATTCAATTAAACTAAGAATCAACTGTGAGTGACGCAAATGTAAAGAATGTTCAGTGGCGAATACCTATTTACATGCGTAAGAAGCTTGTTGGCCAGCATGCTCTCTACCCGCTATCCGTCATCGTCATTGTGACATACAAATATTGTCAATAAAAATGTTCGACAGGGATCTCGCAACGTGCACAGAAAGAGTGTGACTTGACTTAACCATGTTCCACCATCGATTTATTCGTTTGCTTTCAATCTTGTCATTATCACAAGATTTATGTTGGAAAATATATATAAGCATATATAGTAGTTATAATTCCACTGATTGTGTGTACGAGTAAGCATCGAGTGTACTTTAACATGCACATAATAGAGGAAAGATTTGTGCAAAAATTAGAAAACAATACGCCGACCAGATTCTTCGATAAGCTACAATCTATGCTAAATATTTATGTATGAGGTAAGAAATTTAAAAAAAATTTCAACCGCCGCAGTTCTGCGCCTGACTTTCCTTTGATTATAAATTCAAAAGATAGACTTTAAGCAAAGCAACATTCTTCTCTGCTTGTGCTAGCATTTACGGTCACGAGGACCTCTCCAATGCATATAAATACAATTTCAACATGTTGTCGTGGTCATTTATTCCCCATAGTCTTTCATGTATGCACACCTCATATATTTTGTCCATATTTGTAAGGGACGGTAATAATTTAACATTATCTTTTTTCGTAAGTGAATAAATCTTTCTCCCTCTCTCTCTCTCTCTCTCTCTCTCTACATACATTAGCGAAGTTAAGCACAAGGGAGGATGTTGTCTGAATGAGGTTGTATGAGTTTTTAAAATTTTATTGTCTGCACATTTTTTTTCTTTTTTTTTTTTTACAAATATATATCTCAATGGGTTTCTAAATTTTAGTTTTCCTTTATAAAATTGATCGCCTTAAAATTTAAGAAAATACACTCAGTTTGTTATGGCAGAAGTGCGTATTTTGCGTCAATTGCAATTTTCTCATATGTGCATAAAGCATTAGCAGAGCGGAAGACCTTAAGCTGAGTCTTGGTTACCCATCTGCTGCAGCGAGCTCAAATAATTTTGAATTTAGATTGAAATTACTACAGGTCACCTTGGGCACACTAGGAGCATTGGGATTTGCTACGGGGTTTGAATTTTCTTTTTTCTTTTCTTCTTGTATGACCGTAAACTTTAGCTCATTGGTAAAGCAGAAAAGAAGTTCCAATTGTTACCATTGCAGCGGGGCTTCTTATCAGGTTAAATACCAAAACGGGGGAAAAAAAATGTAAATAAATTTAGTCCCGCTTTGAACTTAAATTGACGTCTTGCAAAGCTTAGCAAAGTCGGGTTTCTTAATGCTACGAAAGACACATGCGTTTTGAGACAAATATTCACAAAGAGCAAGTATCTCAAACTACGTGTGGATCATTAATCCCATCGAGGTTTAAAGTGGCATTACGTTAAGAAACGGTGAGCGCCCAGCCGCGGCGTCTTTACTTCCAACGACCAGCGCAATGTTCCGTTAAATGAAAAACTCCAACACCAAAGTTCGCTTATAGCACAAACGTAAGAGCGAAGTTAACATGCTGTCAGTATTCAAGCGAATGAAAATGGTGCTCCTATCTTGCTGTACACAAGAAATGATTTCATTTTTGCAAATAGTTTCTATTCTTTTAACATTTGTGTTAAAAGCAGAATATTCCTGATTCCATTCAATCCATGCGTATAGCACCGGCTTAGGCACAATGTTGTGATGTCATAAGTCACAAGTATCCTATTGTAAAGCGGTTGACGTTCTCTCTACCGGTAATACGATTGATTTTTAATGCTCTCGTTTTTGGTGAGGTTCCCAGTTCGTCTTTAATGCTAGTGCTGTTATTGTATTGTTGTTGCTATTATTGTCTCATTGACGTTGATGTTATGTGTGTCTGTAAATTGACAGGATATTTAGTAAACTGGTCAGCAAAGGCTAAGGTGAACTATTACTAGCAATTTTGAATTATCGGCACAGAAACGGTGTAATAGTAAATGAAATGAAAAATATAAAAATTTTATTTTGTTTCCGTTATTTCCTGTTGTGATTTTCTGCTTTTACCTTTTATTCGTTTATTTTTTTTTTTTTTTTGTTTTCACTCTTCAGTATTTTCTAACAAGTTACATGTAAAATGTGATAAAATGATGAAGCAACTCTCACTTTCCTTTAATTTAAAGTAAATTCTATTTTTCTAAGATATACATATATGCGCATATATAAACTGTATATAATATATATATATATATATATATATATATATATGCCTTATGTAATTATAATTCAATTTATTTTAAAGTGCATTAAATCTTCAATTAGTTTTTATTTTTTTCATTTTTCGACTATTAAACGTGACATGAATGTGCTATGGTTGGAGAGACATGGAGACTAGGAATAAAGTTTATTTTTATAGTGAGAGTAATTGTGTGCGTGTGTATTATTGTTGAATGTCAGGCGTGAGAAATGCATTTAATTTTCGTAACATTCATGGCTCCAGTCTATACGGCGGCTAGTATGCGCGGCAGAACATTTAAGCAAAGTGAATAATTTTAATAAACACACATTCGTGTACGCCGACACTGATGTCCCAACGTCAACAGCAATATCAGCATTATCACTGCTGGTACTAAAACTTAACAATAATAAGAGTAATTGTACTGTGTCTCCCTTCCACTATGCATATATCTCTCTATTTTGTACTTTTTAATAAGTATTTGTTGTTGCTTCTCATACATATATTGCGTAGTCGAAAAAATATTTATCCTAGCAATAACATTAAGGCATTAATAATTATAAGCGCTTTCCATATGTAAGTATGTGAGTAAAAATCGAACGCGCATAAATGAATTTTGACTTTTCGAAAGCTCAATACATTTTCGCCTACGTAATTCTGTACGCTTTTATTCCGGCCAATATATATGTTATACGATGTTAGGCGGATATTGTAAAATTCAATATACAAAAATGGCAGTTTTTCTACAGTTACCTACAGCAAGCACGTACGTAAGTGCGTCTCCGCATTGGTTGCCTGTATGGCTGAAGGCCCAAAAACATAAATAAAAATATATCACAAAGTTCGCGACGAATTGTGAACACGCTTCCCCCATCCGTAACAGATAAGTATAAAATTTGAGCCAAGCATCAGAATGGATAAACTAGTAGACGAAAAACCTATGCTTATATGAAAGAATGAACGAACGAATGGGTAGAGAGACGGTTGGACGAACGAAAAACGCATTGAGCGATTAAGTAAAGTATATGATTGGGAAATTTAGATCTTAAAATAACGGACTTACGCAGGTATAGACTAATGAGCGAAACTTAGGCGATTAAACTAAAGAGATAAATGATTCAATGGTTGATAAAATATATCAACCGGCGGATAGTGCAACAAACGCTTGTTTATTCAGACAAAATATCGAGTACGCAAACATACAGACGCATGAAGTTTCTATTAGAGAAAGTAATCAATGAGGAGATGGATGCACATGCCTTAGGCGGACAGATGGCTGGATAAGTGCTCGATCAAATAGAATAACAGACGAATGAACGAAAGAATGGAGGAGTAAGGGAACACGTAAATGAACTTATATATGAATGGATGAAATAACAAAGAACCAAATAGAGGGCGAAGACCACCAAAGTGGATAAATGAGCAAGCGCACGAACAAGTACGCGGACACGTGGACGAACGGGAAGAACTCGGAAGAGCAAACAAACATACTTGACCACATCAGGACAAAATGTTGAACTGATCAAGATTATTGAGGGATTACTAACGGAATTCTCGTCGGATACTTTTTGACTGTTGTCAGCTACACGAGGGCATTGGAATCAAAGTTTGTGTTCGGCTTATAAGTTAGAATTTATAACTATTGCAGGTACTGAAAGAAGCAAAGTCGGGTGCACCAAACCTACATTCATATGCGCATTAAGCATAAAGAAATTGTATTAAGACAGTGCAGTATGCCTGTCTTCATGCGATCGACAAAAGTGATTTGATCTGCGCTTTAGTCATTCTATTTGTGCCTGTTTGCATTCAAGAGAGCCATTCATGCACGTATTGTACATTTATTAGCATAAATCTTTAATCCAAGCCCGGTGTAGGGGATTACTTAGATAAATATATCGCGAACATATCTTAAACGATTCGGAAGCTCACGAAAATCGTGGATATGTTCATTCGCTATTTATGCGACTTCTGAAGTATATTTTCATCTACCGCCAACCATATAACAAAGTTAATAAACACTCCGATGAAAGGCAAAAAGTGCTTCATAATAAATGTTAAAGTTACACATAAGGAGAGAAAGAGTGCAACACATCACGGCGACATGTATAACGATGCCAAACGGCATAAATTTCAATTAAATTGTAAAACAGGCAACACAAACAACAAATAAACGCGCGAACGAAAAAAGAAAAAATAATTAAATTTAAAATTACAAACAAAAAAAAATAAAAATAAAAAAAAAAAGTTGTTTTCGTGTTTATCAAATAAATACAAGCAGACGTACACTTTGATATGCGCGCGTTGGCCTGCGAAGTCAAAGCGGCATTTGAAAGGATTTAATCAAATGTGATTATCCAACTGATTTCAGTTACTTATAAAATTGAAATCCAATTCAAAATTTAGTAAATATCGCCATTACAAAATATAACAAATAATAGTTGATGACGTTTTCTATTAACGGTAGGTGAGGAGCGAAAAAAGTTCTTTTACTGCTTTTTTATGCTATTGTCACTGTTATTTTCCTTATATAATATATAGATATAAGTGTATATAAGTGCATAACAATGGTGTAATGGATGTGTTGGGGGTTTTCCTTTTCTTTCGTTCCTTACCGAACGAACCGAAAGTTTGTTGCATGTCTGTCCTTGTCTGTCTCTATGCGGATATACGTTGTAATTGTGGATAATTATGTTCACATTCGATTCGAATGATTGCTGTTAATAACAATATGATGATAATGATGCTGCATCCTTACGGTTTCTCTTTACTTAACGAAGACAATTATGGTTAATTGTTATTATATCTGTTATAGTGCATGAGTGCTAAATTTCATCGTTAACATTCCAATGCCTGTGTGCATTTCATTAATGCAATTTATTTAAATCATTCATTAGCATTGTTTTTATTGATTATTAAACATACGCATATACATACGCGTATGTGTGTGCACAGAAATATGGAATTTCATTATTGCAATATAGAAGCGTACGTCAGGTAGCTCGTGTTCAATAAAATTTTGCAAGATAGTAAGAGCATTTTATCGAATCTTATTACGACAAAGGACGGGATAGTTACAATCTAGTATTACCCGATAATTAACCTGCTGAACGAAAGCTTCATCCGTGGTAGCGTAAAAATTGTGTGATTATCCAATCGGTAACTAGTTGCCCTGAGGCGGGCCATAACAAATCTCATAAATTTTAATATTTCCATAAAGACGAGAGTAAGATGTGGACACAATAAGGAGAAAGCAAAAATCTTTCTAAATACATATGACTGTTTATGCAATCTTGATTACTAGGAGATTGTAAGTCTCGTTAATAGTTCGTAAGTCCAACCTCTCTCACTGAAATGCTAATGGCTGCAAATATTCAACCAGACGTCTAAAACCTCACACATGAGTTCATAGCCAAAATCCACCAATCAAAGTTAGCCGTCTTACATTCTCGTGAAATAGCGAGGAGTCTTTTAGTTACTCGATGTGAAAAGATCAGATTATAATCAAATCGATTGCGTTAGGAGCCGCGGTATTTTGACGAAAGTAATTAACTATATATTTGTTCGAACGTCGTGTTAAACAAGTTTCCGTCAATTCGAGGAATACAACATTCGGAATACTTGGAATGAAAGGAACTTGTTTGCCAAATGCATAGTTTTTTGCTCTCGTTCATTACCAATGCTCGTTGCAGTTTTGAAGCACACCGAAGCAGCGATTTAATATTTTTACTAATCTCTTACCATATCACGACTGCATAGCTTGATCGTAAGCTATGCAATGCAAGCGTTTCAGTTATACAAGATTATACTATCATTCCCCTTGGTCATGCTATTGCAACACGCTAATGGACTTTTAAAGTATTCACGCCACGGATTCGCAATCATGGACAAAATATTACGCTTTGATCTAAATAAATTATAACGAGTACAATAACAGTGGCAGCAATGATAATGATAACAATAATAATAAAAAGCCAAAAACTTGTGGCGTACGCAAAAGGACACAGGGAAAGATACAGGGAAAGTTCGAAGAGAAAGCAACAAAATATTGAATTCAGAAGAAATGAAAAAGCTTTCAGAAATCAGATAGCATACGCAGATCGAAGCAGCCGTGTGGCTGAAAAGGATTACTGTGATACATGAACAACTTGTCAAATGCTACAACCAGCTGTTGCATACACTACAAAGGTCACCCTCAGAATTATTTGTAGCAAACACTTATTCACTCCCAAAGAAAATAAGATCGGATGACCCATTAGATTATCGGCCGATTATGTGCTTGTCAATATCGTACAAATTGCTCACAAAAATAATTGCGAACAGTTTACAAACAAACTGCATGAGAAACAACGTAGTAATCAATGACCAGAAAGGTTGCAGGGAAGAGACGCCAGGATGCAAAGACTAAATTACAACTGGCGCGATTATAATTGGCCAAGGTATAAGCAAGCAAAACAATCTGAGCATGATATACCGCGACTGCAAAAAGGCATTTGGTTCAATGCCGCATAACTTGTTGTTAAGAGTTTTACAAATATAAAAAGTCAATCTCCTAATAATTGAGTTTTTAGAACACGCTATGGATCGATGAAAGGCTGTGCTAGCAGGCTGTGTGCTGGCAAGGAAACAAGTAACCGAATACAAATCCGACGAGGAATATTTCAGGAATATTGAGTCCGCTGTATCAACTAAAAAGTAGGCACATCGACATTGGCATCAACCACCTAATGTACATGAACGATGTAAAGCTATATTCCCCCAGCAAAGATAAGCTACACAGAGTAGTAAGAATGATTCACCAATTCAGCTCAAGGATCGGAAAAGAATTTGCATGGGGAAAGCGTAAGGTCGTAAACATCAGGAAAGTTTGAATGAAGAAAGCTACAAATATCTGGGGTTTCTTCAACTGAAAGGTCTACTGCTGCAGGAAATGAAGGAAAAAATTCGATTCGTATTTGCAAAAAGATTAGTTACGATACTCAAAAGCAAGCTCAACTCAAAATACACATTTAAATTTATCAATACTTGAGTTATACCAGTGTGCATCTACTCCTCTGGAGTAGTGCAATGGAGTGGCACGGATCTAGATCAAGCGAACAGAACAATGAGAACCAACATGTGCAAGTACAATGTTCACCACCCACGCAGTGCTAAAGAGCGAATCAACCTACCCCGCCAACTTGGCATTCGAGGGCTAGCGTATCCATCGAGCGCATATGATGCACAGGTCACAAATTTAAGGACACATTGTATATCGCAAAGGGAATGCCCTATCACAGAATTGTTGATGAAATTAACCAGTAATTACACCCTACTAAATTTAAGTAGCAGTGTCCACGAGACCCGAAACAACGTACTAACCTACCAGCAGATATAATGTGATTGGACACAAAAACAATTACGTGGAATCCATGCCAATGAGGTGGTGGAAGATACAATAGACCTACAGAGTACACATCAGTGGTTAATCAGAGGGGTGCTCTTTTTCGAGACGGAAGGATTTATTATAGCTATACAAGATAAAGGAATATCCACACGATATTGCCACAGGCACATAAGGAAGCAAGAAATAGAAACAACCTTATGCCGGAAATGCATAAGCAGTATAGGAACAATAGATCACATTATTGCCGGGTGCACAACACTTACTAGCACGGCAGACCTGAACAGGCACAGCCAGGTATGTAAAATAGCACACCAAGCATTGGCTAAGAAACCTGTATGAGAGATGATGATGCCACGATGTTTTGGGAATGGAAGGCCATAAGTGAGCGTCCAATCAAAGCCAATAAGTAGGGCATAGTTATACTAAATTGGCAGAACAGGTCCATCGGCATTATAAACGTTGTAATATCGCTCACATAGAATACACACACAGCTTACTCCAATAAAATTGTCAAATATACAGAACAGGCACAAGAAATGACAGATATGTACTATATAGAAAAAGTTACTATAAGTCCAGTCGAGAATGTCTTTTACGGGAATAGTGCCAAAACTGCTGTAAAGGCCACATTATACTTGAGAAGGCATAGAAAGCGTTACTGCTCTCTACAGTGGCTTTGACATACGCATCCCCCCAACAACAGTAAAGACAGGTGCTAGAGTAATAATAAAAATAAACAACGACAGCGTCAAAACAAACTTATAAATCAGCTGAGCCTAACTCCTTGGTGTTATACACCCGGGGATGGGTGGATTCCCGGCCGTGAGCTGAGGAATGTGGAAATACAATAATAATAATAATAATAATAATAATAATAATAATAATAATAATAATAATAATCATAAGCAAAATAATAGTAACAGCAACACCAATAATAATAAAAATACTAATAGTTAATACAATTATATGGTGGCTGCCAATAAGATAATAGGTCAAACTGTTTCATCATCTCTTTCTGTCGTAGCCGGCTTATATAGCATTATTTTTTGCTGTTTAATTATCGGCTTTATCGACAAATATACATTTTATTCTATTGAAAAGTGACAAACCTTTCTTTTTTCTTTTCTTCTTTTCTTCTTTTTCCTTCTCTTAACAATAAAAGATCAGAAGAAATATGTACAGAGATCTTTCTCTGTTATTTACGAAATTATGTTTGCGGCAGCACCTAACTCACTGTTGTTTGTAAATCTCAAGCAAATCATTTAAAAATGAAGATTTAATTGACAAAGAAAGCAAACTACGCTCATCTTGAATTAAATTTTGAGTGTTTGCCTTGAAGGATCGAGAGTGCCAGTCGATTTAAACGTGCTCCACAAATATTTTATATAAGGCAGAAAGAGCTCTGGCCAGTGTCGATATCTGCTGTGTCGGCTTCTTTGTCTAAAAAGCTTTTCTCGAAGCCTGCAGCTTAGAGAACCACTGTAGTCTTAAAAGAGCGAAGCATTTGACTGAGGTGATTAGGTTTGTTTTTCGTCAACATACCACCAGAAGGTCAATGAAGTGGATTAACGAACGCTCCTATGTAACGAAACCCAATATAAAAAACAAACAAATGTAAATTTCTCTCTACTCATATATAAACTTCTTCGTCTATTAAATGCAATTTGAAAACGCTATACTCGGGCAGTATGACCAACCGGAACAGCTACAAAGTAAGCAGCTTGGATAATCAAATTAATGTTAAAAATGAAATGACGAACGAAAGATCTCAATAACAAAATGAGCTTTTTTATGGACGATGCTCGACCAAACACAATGCTAACAGCACAGCCTGACACATAAACCCAACCATATAAAATGAAACAATCAGAAAGGTGCAAGGTTTTTATGAGAAGGGAAAGGAAACTCGAATTTTTCTTCCATTGAAACAGTTAATGTTCATCGCAAGCTTAAGTATACATGCGTGTCGGTATTTATATGTACAACATATGGATGATCGATTCGCTTAATGTTCGTCACTTGTGACATTCGCATCGCATATCGTACACTCCTAACTCTAAGATAACTTGAAAACAACTTGTAAGTAACTGTTGTATGACACATTGATCGCATACGCAAGCCCACCGTTAATATTCGATTTTTTAAAAATATTGCCACCAAAAGTTCGGACAAGGGAAAAAGGATTAGCAGCTTTTGGCGTCCAACGGGCGAGAATGAAAAGAATATAACTTAAGAGCAAGAGTGCGCTATTGAATTGTAGTTGTTATGATCACGGAGACGTTGCGGCCCATTTCAGACATGTAATATGTATACGTACATCCTCTGTAATGGCCAAAAGCGAATTCAAATTTTTAATAAGACGCACCGCTATTATTAAGAATATTTAGTTTAATGAGAGAGGGGGAGAAAGAGAGAGAGAGAGAGCGCGTCGCATTTGGTAACAAATTTAAGTTTTTATGGATTTAAATAAAGCGAATGCAATTAATTTGTGAATTTTGACCGCGCAAAAGCCTTAAAATATATTTCGCTTATCTAGATATCAAGCAAAGAATCATCACGAAATGCAAACATGCGTAGATTTAATAAATTCGTTTTATTTGCAATTTATTGTCGAAAAACAATTATTTTTCCAATTCAACGAAATTTTATTTTAGGAAAAAAAAATTAAATCACCTACCGTGACCGTCAGCGTTACCGTTATTATTGGCGAGGGGATCTTATACCGGCCATAATCCGAACTACTCCAATGCATAAAAAAGTCAATTAAACAAAAAAAAGCCAGTCATATCCTCTGTACTGGCAGATAATATGCATTGAAACACACACAGACACATATCTTTATATCTATATCTATATCTATATCCATATCCATATCTATATCTATATATAAATATATATGTAAATGTCCATGTCTCTCATAATTTTGCAGTTCTTGTGTATTGCTTTTCAAATTTTATTACACTTTAAATGTTCATGCGGGACTATAATGTTGAAAATGGTAAAACGGTCTCAAAGGAGTAGCCCGTACAAATTGTTATGCATATGCATTTAAATGAAAGAGTTACATGCATAAATATACATATATATATATATATATATATATATATATATGCGTGCCCGATACCTAAGAATAAAGGTATGCGGATACCTCTTCTACACGCACACAATTTCGTAGACATCTATAGCATACATGCAGTATGCTAATCTTGTATGTGTGCGACTATAATCAATAGTGGAAAATGCAATTGAACAGAACGGTAGTTAAGAGTAACACTGAGCAATCCTAAAATTGCAACAAGCATTTCTATCAAATATGTATATGTACACTATATACACTAACACACGTATACGTACCCGTTAGTACTGGTCCAAAAAGTGCTGAGCCACATTAGGATTATGAGAGATTCATGCAGGCACTACCTTCAACTATTCAATCGTTTATGGGAAATTTAGTGTGAGCTGTAATTTATTATTAGGCTCGATATTTTTTCGACTTACAAATGCATGTGCTCGGACTTATGAAAAGCATACGCACATACGAATGGCGTCTGTCTAACTCTCCAGTTGGCTTGCTGACTGCACATACATTTTTACGAATTTTACCATAAACCATAGATACAAAAATGCTAGACCAACGTGGTATACGTTACGTACCTTAAATTCTCAACTAACTGCAAGTGTTGAGTAGACGCACACATTTTTATTGTATTTCTTCTTCCTTTTTTTCATAATGTTTTTTTGCCTTTTTTTAATATGTGTTTGTTTATGTGCATGTATACACAGTATACAAGCATGGCTCAATATATTCGAAGTGACAACAACAATAACCAGTAATTTGTTTTAATTTCATACATGAGCAAATTTTTCTTACCTTTTGCCACTGCTAGCCATATACAGTACGAGCGAGCATACGTTCAATACATCCTACATCATACACATCCACACACACACACACACACACGTGCACGCACACACAGAAGAGGAGACCTAAAGTCTAGGCATGCAGGCGTATACGTATGTATTTGAATCGGCACACACGCATGTAAATTGCGTATGCGTGTGCAAATGCCACTGTTTGTATGTTGCTTATATTTATGCTTGTTTATGTGTTCATCATGTGTGCACCATCCACACAAACACAAACGAGTACAGTAAACTGTTATATTCGTTTGTTGAGGATTTTTTGTATTATTTATTTATATACAGTTGTAGTTATTATTGTACTCTCGAGTGTGCATATGCGTATATTTTGATTATGTTATACATTTGTTGCATGGGTTTCCTGATTATTTTTCTGGCTTCTGTTAGCCATTTTAAAATTGTTATCGTTTTTACTGCTCACCAACGCCACAACAACACGCCAACTATAAACTCTACATTATGAGATGATCATGGGTATGTTGAATGAATATATCTTCCTGGTGTGTGTTGCCCTCAGTTCCTCTTTCATTTTCTATGTATCTATCTCTTTTTCGCTTTCTTTTTCTGTCTGTCTATCGATCTATCTTTTCCCTGTCTCCCCCTCTACCATCCCAAGCAATTTATTTGCTTTATGATACAATATATTTATATGAACGAGTATTTATAATCCTGTCCGGTAGTGTATGTGCCTGTGTGCCTTCCCGTGTGCGTGCAACTGCGGATATAACCATAATTAATTGTGTGTGTTCATATTAAGTGTGAGTCCGTTTAACGTTTCCAATTAGTTTGCGTTGTCGTTCTCTTGTTCTAAACTGTGACAATATCCGATAGAAAAATAGAAAAAGAAAAAGAAAAAAAAAAAAAAATATATGTTAGAAATATATTAAGTGCGAATAGCTTTAAAAATAGACAGACATAAATAGAAAGAGTAAAGTGAGAAAGATAAATTTATAAACACAGCAAACTTTCTCAATTACAAAGCAAACTAAACTCACATTGCTTGTTATGAAAAATTATTCCAAGCTATGATAAACTATTCGATTAACAGGTCAGCGAAAGTGAAGTAATTTTTAAATTTTCATCGCTTAAATATTTAAACATTTAGCGAACGAGCAAGTAGGACTTTTCGTTTTAACACTCAGCAAAATGAACGCATAAAATAGACAACCAACTGCAACGCTTTTTCTTTTTTTCAAACAATAAGCAGCAATAGTTACAAGAAAGACTTTCGAATAAAAGTGCGGGTATCTCGCGTATTCTGCCGACATTTGTCGAACGTTCGCTTACATAAAAATTCTCTTACGAAGTGAAAACGCGGCTCCGCTTACGTAGTGACATTTAATAATCGACTTGAAGAATAATGCATGTACAATATATGCGCTATAAAGTAAAGCATCTCGAATATGCAGCCAATATATGAGCATTGTGAAGTGTTATCTTATTAAGCGTGAAACCGTTTTGTTTAAATGCTTTTTTTCTGAGATGGAAGGAAAGCCAGTAAAAGCATGCATTTCATTATTAGAGAAGAAATGTTCAAAATATGGTAAAAACAGTACAACACTGCACGTAGGCATTACCCGTAGGTATGTTTAATTTAAGAGGTTTTACGGTCGACATGCTTCTCGCGCAAAATCAAAATCTAAAAAAAATATCTTTTTCATTTAATCTTAACATCTATAAGAAGGACCAGAACACGGAGACTAGGGGAATCGAATAATATTGATTTCATATGAGTGGTCAATGTTGCAATGCAAAAAACTCTATTCGTGTGGACGAACAACTCACTTTTTTATTGATATGTGGAAGTCAATTTTTCGAAAATCCCTCACGTATTCCGCTAGCGAAAGTTATCGCAAAAGCATTGCAAAAAGCTGACGAATGAAGATTGTTGAAGTTGTGTTATCGGCCGTGTTGAAGAGTCGTGATCCGAATAAAAAAAAATTTTTGCTGACCTTTACAATTAGTCTGCAATTCGGGGATGACAAAATTCTCGTGCCATGCTCAAATATTTGACGTAAGCCTCTTCGCTCGAAAATTTTTCACTCCCCGAGATTGAGCCGCAAATTTCATATTTTGCATGTTCCGAAATGGTGGGGAACAACAAGGAGAAATCTAATAACTCTATAGCCAAATTTATAACTAAGGAGGCAGAGCACCGTAAATATACGGAGTAAATATACACTCACATCTTTGGTTCGGGTATATAGAGGGAGGCGTCTAGACGTAATTGATAAGCTCCTCGTATAATCATCAACCTGTGCAAACCCATTCGCCGCGTTTTGGCAATGGCTTAGTTCTAAGGCTTTCATTATAAAAAAAGCAAAGAAACAACAGATGCTTTCGAAATTCGAACTGAAACATGAATGGCACGTAGTCTAAGGGAGTGTCCATCTCATCTCTAAGCAACTATGAAAGGTATGTTAACTGAGTTGTCTATTTATACAAAAATTTCTTTATATGAAATTTTAATTTTTTTTTGGTTCCATGTTTCCATGGCTTTCAACAGCTAGTGCACGTGTATATGTGCGAAATAGAGTATGTTTGTATGACTAGGTGATTGAAAAAGGGGGCGGACTAGTATATAAACCTCAAATATAATAAAAACAAAGAGCAAATAAGCCGAGAACAGCTCTAATATATATGCCAAAATTCCCACTGATGTCCACATTTATGCACATAGCAGGGACTCTCAACGTTCTTGCCATCGCCTGCCTTAATATTCAAAAGATGATTAAGCAGGTGGAAAGATAAAGAAAGCTGATGGAATTGATTCGCACTATCAAGCTGCTTTATAGAGTACCTTAGAACTCTATAGTTCTCTATTAGACAATGACTTGATATATTATGACTGATATCTGGAAAGCAGCTTTCAATGAGTATCACACTGTGTTTTCTCAGCTCGAAAGTACTATTTTCAACTTTAAGCAATTAGGCAAGTTATTTCAGTGGAGCGAAAGTATTTAATTCGAAAGGTTGTCTTGTTGGAAAGCAAGGTGCTATGAATAATCGATGTGCTACCATATCCATAGCGCAGATAACCATAATGCGAAATAGATCGACCATAGAGCCTAACAACCATGGCGCTCATATTTGGTAAGGGTCCTTGGTTGCAGTGTATCGCAAGTTTTTCAAGAAAAAACGGCCCACCACTAAACGTTGGTCAGGGCGTCTTGATTTTTCGGGGTAGTGAAGCTCGACCCCATTTGGAAACTAGCTCAGGAAGCACTAATTTGGGCTCAGCTCCTCAGATATTACTGTTTCCGGCTAATACTTTTTTTTGATCAATGGCTTCTTGGGTTATGGAGCATCATTTCCGTTTCTATGGTATGTAAGGCCTCGAACGATCAGTTATTCGGTCTGCCGAGCAAGAAAATAGCTTGAATAAAATATCTCGTCCAATTTTACTATATTTAGTGTTCAGTTTCACTAAAAAATGATATAAATAAAAAGAAGTCAGAGAAACCTATATTAGCTTTGCTGGCCGACTATAAGGGAATCGTTCTTCAAAGTTTTTTCTTTCGAACTCGAGAGCTCGGTATCCCTCAAAATAAACAACCATTAATAAATATATAATGGAAGATGTTTTTCTTTGTCTTTTTTTTTTTTAATTGATGGACGTCCCCACTACCGGATTTAAGTGATTTTCTGTAGAATCATAAGAAGAAGGGTACATACAAAAAATTTGACTTCTTTAAATAGGCGAATACGCGAAGGAATAGTACGCTGAACGTACAGAGACAGGGATGGGTAGATGAAAGTAGGGGACAAGGGCATAGAGAGGCGGTTTGAGTTCTTTAAATCCGAATCTCATATCGATTTACGATACACGCCTATATTAAGTTTTGATGTACAATATTTTGGTACTGTGGAGGTGGAGGTAAAAGCGTTGTTTATCGTAGTCCAAGCAGCGAACGGCATTCTGTTATAATATTTCAATAATCCAAAGGGGGACATAGTCAAAGATACGGCATCAAAAACAAATCAAATTGTATTTGCCAAAGGAGATTGATATGCACTGAAAATTTCATCGTTGGAAGACGTTTAGCTCTTCAAAGCAAAAAGCTTTCGCCATATGATTCCTCTGTTTAAAATTTGCTTATGTCTTTGATTAGTTCGTACGAAAAAGAGGAAATATATTCAAAAGTGATTTCAAGTTCTTAAATTAAATATGAACAGATAGGTTTTTCTTATTGATCGGCTGTCAGTCTTTCATTTTGTACCTCTGATGAAATCGTAACATTTTCGACATTTCTGCTTATTTGAAAAATATTGATTTCGGACGTAGTTTATAATGTCGACGTAACTTGAAGCCCACAAGTTTCGAATAGTAATCAAATTACTATAACTTAGATATCTAAGTTCTGTTGTGGTATTTTTCTTCGCAAATAATCTTTCTACGATATAGTCCTAGAATTACGAGCAGATATTTCACGTTACATTACGCATCTATGGTGCTTTGGATATTGTTTGTAATAGAAAAAAGCAATAGAGTCAACCTGCAGATTTTCCCACGAACGGTGCTTCCGATAATGTTTCGTTGCTATACAATATACATATAGTAGAGGTAAGACAAACCTACATATTACCGTTAAAATTCTCGAATTTCAAAATGTATTTATTTAGCAATCGGCAAAAAGGTAAAAGAAACCAATTAATATATTGCTTCTGTTGTTTGTCGTAGTTGGAATTCATGCATATTTTCCCTCCAAAAGCACATGCAATGTATAGACTCTGTGTTAAAAATGTTAAGAAATTCTGTAATGTGTGTATGTGTGTGTGTGTGTGTGTGTGTGTGTGTGTAAGTATGGAGAGAGGAGCGTATGTTTATCAAAAAGTTCAAACAACACATACACTCCGTTATATTATTCGGTTACCGTTGTCTCCCCGTACATCTGCACTAATTAGTGATGCTCTTTTCTGGATTGAAAACACTTACATACATATGAATGAGCAATTTATACGCAAACGCACGCACTAACTTATACCTTGATGCATACATACGCACATTAAGTATTTCTAACCTAATTTATTAATAGAAAGTCGCTATAAAAGGCTATACATAGGGATAACTACAAAATATAGTATGTACATAAGCACACATACACAAATGCATTTATCTTTATAAAGCAAGTCGCTTCATATTGAAAATCCCTCTTCAAAAAGCTTACAATAATACACACACATAAACGCACTAATATCGTTGGATGTGCGTTATAATACTTTAATGTGTTATTAAAGCATTAAATTCCGTTACGTTACGTGTAAGGCGAGCGACAGAGAAGGCAGGCATAAAAGATTAAAATGTTAAAGGCACTTAAAAATTGATATTTATTATTTCAACTATATTGTAAAAGCGGACTTTCGTGCATTTTAAGTAGGATTTAGTTATATATGTATAGATGTGTGTGTGCAACTACAAAGAAAAATAATTGAATAATTTGGATTCAGTCTAATAAAAAATAAGACGATTAACAAAGTTATGCATAAAGTGATTTAAACAACATTAATATAAATATTATAACAACAACAACAACAACAATAATAAGAATAATAACGAAATCAGTTAAAAAGCAATGATCTGAAATAAATTTTATAAAAGTGCCGCATAAGCCTTTCAATTGTTTCCTCGAACACTTCCTCGAACGATTCTAACAAAAGCCGTGGCATGTACTTATTACTCTGCTTTCCAAGTGTAAGTTGATATGGAGAAAGTATTTTTCACTTAATAATTTTATTTGGCTGTGCTTTTCACTAAGCTTCAAGTAGATGGGTTTGGACTATCTTAGCCAAAATTGGGGCAGCATCGTCGGATGTTGTACAAAGGGCGCAGGTAAACGGCTTATGAATTTAAGATTCCTTCTGACGAATTCAACTTTCATCGCCCAGTATCGCACATTCGCATATAGCGTCCTCGATTTTACCCCTTCGATCGACGAGCGATGTCCGCGGTTTACTCATCGACTTCTTGCGTTTACTACTAGTCTTGTTAAAGCTCCATCCACATTCGTCGCATTTGACTTGAACTTCGAATGTGAGATGAACTGTGAATTGTTAGTCTGTCATCGATCCTTATTCCAATGAAATTTTGGCTCTAGATGTGTCAGTATTTGAAGGATCGTCATGGCTTCTCCCACGGGATCAAATCCGATGAACCCATATTTCAAGACAAAAGGTCTCATTAAATCTATCCAATAGCAGTATTTTTAGTGCATAGATAGAATAAAGTTTATTTCCTGCAGACCAAGGAATTGAAATAACACCGCAAGAAGTAACTTAAAGGTATTAAAAACCAGGTCAATGAGTACCGAAATTTGTTTCAAGTTATTGCATCACCAAACTCATCACGTAATATATAGATTTTGCAACTTATTCGCTAACAATTAAGGGTATAAAAGGTCCGTTAACATCGATCTATAGCTCTCTGCATTCAGGATAACCGGATCTTCATTCGCCTTTTCAAAGGTATAAGGATCGACAACAGCTTTGAATCATTGTCTGAATCGATCTCAGCTTATCTGTCTGTCCATGAGTTCTTGTGTTCAAACTACACTTTTTAGAATGTTCCGACGAAATTTGATACCCCGGGTTTTGGCTCAAGTGCCACCACTATTGAAAATGGTTCAGATAGGTCCGCTTGCCCGACCGTTCGATCGTATAACGCCTTATTTTGAAAACTCATTATATGAATTGCTGCATTAGGCGAAGTAATAGTGGGGCGTGGCCCACTATAGTGTTTTCACTTCTTATATTTATTATAATCGCTACGTTACACGAAGTATTTTTCTTCTGAAGGCATGAACCGGCGATCATCGACCTGAAAATGTTGTCGCGTCTTCAATGAGAATAAGAAAAGAGAGCTTACGTCAAGCTGGGAACAAGAGACAAGAATTTCTCTTTTTAAATTTTTCAATCCATACCCTAATGAAAAAATTCAATTTTCATGCGGTTTCATGCATGAAGATTTGATTTGCAATAAGGAAAAACCATATACGAAAACTCAAAACTAATTTCTTTAAATCATAATTTTTTTTGTTTTTGCATTTAACCAAAAAAATATCAATCCGAAAAACGCAACAATAAATTTTAATGCGGATATTAACTGCAATGTTTTGTTTTGTGTTTTGTTTTTTTTTTTTTATTTTAGACGTTTGCTTTTTTAGCAGCATAAAAACATAACAAAAAAAAAACATTCATTTACTGTAACTTGTGGCGAAATACACAAAAGGGAAGAAAAAAATTGAACAAGGAAACAAAAAAATGTTAGGGCTGTGCTGGGTTTACGGCGAATTGATACAACACTGGCAAATACTACACTCATTTCAGAAAAGAAGAGTATTTACAGTCATTCTTCTTATCGCTACTTAAACTGCGCATTAATTTTAAGTAACAACGAGTTCGAAATTCACATCTTCGGCTATATTTAAAAGCACCACCGAAAACCTATTGAATAAGTGCAGGTTTTATTAAAGGCTTAAAACAAACTAATGGATAGGGAGGGTGTTTCTATTTACCACATATCTTCTACCTACTACTTACGAATTCATTAATATATACCAATGAGCAGTATTCGTTATGCACATCGCTTGGAGCAAGCTTGAAACATCAATTGTCGAAAGTAAGAGGCAGAAATGCAACCATTTCCACGCAAGTTATAAAAGTACACTATACACAATGGCAAAGCCGTTTGTGATCTAATTCACAGTATTATGAATTTGGATAGAGCTTTTTACACCGTAACGCGTTGATGGCGTGTTTCGTTGCAGCTTGTAAATTAATCAAAAATTAGTCTTTCTTCTCCTTGAACTTTCAAAAAAAACAGTTATATATTTATTTATATTTTTTGCTGTTTCTTTGTGACGAATAAGTTATAAAGAAAAATTTCTCGCTTGTTAATGTAATAATTAGCTGTGAGAAGGTCGGTTAGTTAATGATCAGCTGTTATCACAGCCAGCTCAGAAAATGACAACAACTACATATCGAATTTATGTGCGTACACAATACGAATATTTCAGTGTGCTGGACACTTTGAGGTGAAAAGTCGAGAGCTGACAGTGTATAGAATAACAAAATTTTCAATGTGCTATTCACTTATTTCTTTATATCGGAACATTCGAAATGATGGCGTGATTAGCGTGTAGTGCAAGTTTAATTTAGTTTCGAGGTAAGGGTGTTTCTCCATAAATATATAACGAATGTGATGATATGTAAGATCGGGTAATGACTCCATAATGTTTGTTATTTCTAATGGGCTTAGTAGGATATATGTGAATAGTATCCTATAAGCTAAGAGAGTTGAGGAAGATTTACAAACAATGCTATAAGCAAAAAATTTAAATTTATTTGTTAATTTACGCATGCAAGGTACCGAACAGAAATGAACAAAGAGAAAAAAGCCAGCTAGCAATAACAACAATAACATTTTCATTTTAGATCATACACACACAATGCCAACCTGTTTTTTTGCTATTCTGTAAACAAAAATTTCTGGCCGAAATAGAGAACAACAGTAACAACATGAGCAACAACAGCAAAAGGAATGTTTTCATTTTACAATCGTACGGAAATATGCGGTAAACAGTATTCTCTACCGCATACGCACATACGCACACACAAATAAACATCATGAGTAAGTATATAAGTGGGTGTATATGTTCTTTCATTTATAAGCGTATGTAATGTGTATGTATGTATGTATGTATGTATGTATGTATGTATGTATGTATGTATGTTAAGCATATTTCTGGTAGCCAGACAGGCATTTCCTAGTTTATTAGCCATTTTTGTTGTGGCATTTTGTTGTTGGCATTACGACTGCTTCTGTTTTTGTTGCTATTATTGTTGTTATACTGTTTACAATTATACTCTGTTTGTTGTTCTTGTTCTTTTTACTATTCAATAGACATTTCGTAAAAAAAGCCTTTTTTTTACCAATTGACGTGAACGGTTAGAGGGACTGGGTTATGCGGACGCAGCTATAGTAAGCCGAGTAAAAATCATTTTAAAAATGTTGTAGAATCGCACAAATGAAAAAAAAACATTCCTTCCCTTTGCACTCACCATAAAAAGGGCTAAAATATTAAAATACTAATATTAAACACAGCAGCAACTATGGGACGGTGCTACTTTCTCCTATCTTCGTATATATATTTAAATATATGTTGCATGTGCGCTTGCACAACTACAGTAATAACAAATGCTTGCATATTTCTGTCCATATGTACATCTGAGGGTATGATAATTGCAAAGAAAAAATAATGATAATTGGCATTGTTGACATTACAGTCGTATATACGATGTTTTCAATTTGCCATTGAAATGATATTCGAAACCACTGAAAGTCACAAGATTTGAAAATGAATAGATTGTAATCGCATTGAGCTACGAGCACGTCTTTCATTCAAATGCAGCAAAGAATTGCATAAAACTGAACATCATAAGTTAAATAGATTAGATGAGGGACCTCCCTCGACAACTATCGCCGTTGCTTGTGCTCTAAATATTATGGTTAAGAAACACTAACCAGAATTGCTCTGGCCTAACAAAAAAGAAAAGCAAATAAGTAAATAAATAAATAAAAAAAAATGTATAAAAAGGTCCTGAAATTTCAGCGCGAAAAACATATGTAACTTAGAGTTGATGATCCCGAAACAACTGAAAATTTTTTTTGCCATCTGAGATCAAAGGTTTGCAAGTAGCTCAGTATCAACGGATTGGCGTATTGTGCGAACATTCTAATCGCTTGATCGCATTGATTCCTTCAACGCTTCGAACACGAATTTCATTGCCTTTGATTTAATTTTAGAATTTATCGATTGAATCTAATCGATTGCGCAAAAGTGCTAGGCTTCCACAAGCTGGATATTTCTTCCATCTTGCTTTGGTTTCCTAGCCATCTTTTTTTTTTTTCTAGTTGACATATCTGGATGAGGAATGTTTGAAGCGTAAGCTGAAGTAGAACCAAAGCTGGCAGATCCTCGGCCAGATAATGTGAATATTCTGAATGATTCCATGCGATTATCGGCAGGAAAATTATATAACGTAATAACCCGTTAAAATACACAAAAAAGAAAACTAAAAGTTTTCTTAAGTATTTGTACGGTGTTGTCATATGATTGATGACGACCAAAGGATTCAATACACCTTCAGCGCAGTTACCGAAATAGCGAGAAGAATTTGTGATAGTTAGTACAGTATTACGATAACTCATATTTTAACTATAAATTAAATTTCAATATACAGTTTTGTAGTAAAAAAGAAAGTCACCTCATTGAGCGCCCCCTTGCGTCCTATGCTTAGAAGACGGATTTTCTTTAGGGAAAAAACAAAGAGAAATTGTAGTTAAACGGCTTTTCAAAAGCAAGAATTCTAATAACTTCAAAAGAAGTATAAAATTTCTTGATGAACACAGACGTCACAATTGAGAAAGAAAGAGGTCGTTGATTAAGCGATTTCTAAAAAAACTGAAGCATTTGATAGTAGGAATACAAGATCTCAGAAACTCAAGCAATCCCATGAAGATAGCCGTAAATTTCAAACAATAATGACAAGCTTCCAACATCATTGGTTGGCATATCTGTTAGAATCATTGGATACGTCGTGAAGACGGCACGAACGCAATATTTATTGGCCGCGCCAGTGTAATTCGTCTAAATGTACTAAGTTTCATTCCCGTCGTAGTTGGAACCAACAAACACGTTTCGGAGACTGTGTAAAATAAGAAGTAATAGATAGGGTCAAGAAATAAGATTTTTTTTTTTTTTTTTTTGGTTGTAATAAACGATAAAAGATATCAACATGAAATTGGGTCTGTTTTACATATTTGTCCTTGACATTGTTATTTCAAAATTTCAACTTTTCAGAATAAGGTATTATATGGGATGTGGTCGAAGTGTCAATCCGGACATTTCCAAGAGTCCTCGACCTTGGACCAAAATCCATTAGTGTACCTAATTTTATCAAAATATCTCGAAAATTGCGGCCTGAACACAAGAATACATGGACAAATATCAGACAGACAGACAAGCTTATATCGATTCAGAATATGACTCTGTGTAGGTCAATATAATAAGAAGCGGCTCTATCTCAAGTCTGTCTTAACTTAATATACCCTTTGTCTCCAAGAACAAAGTGGTTCCTCACATTTATTCTTATCGTCTCTCTTAGGTTAACCCGATATATTTGACTGAGGATTCAGGCAAATTCCTGAGAAAAGCATAGATCATCAACTGAAATCTATTAATACCGTCTTAATTTCTATATATGCCTATCACATGTTACTAAATGCATAAAAATATAATTTCGACTGCATACGTTATACGGTAGATACGATATTGGGTACGAGAAAATAAACCTCCACCTTAATCAAATACAAAATCTTTTTCATAATTCGTCCATTCATTCATTCGTACTAAATTTATGAATACCAGCGTTAATCTATTACTCTATCAGTTCAAGTTTTGTTCGCATTTAAAATGAGGTTCTGCTTAACTTACGTCAATTTCCACTCGACATCTTTGTCACTTGTACTTTCAGACCATAAAGTATTAGTGGATGACCGCAAGCAAAACAACACACTAATCCGGATTACACCTGTGTTCGGGTATAACAAATTAGGAGATATGTGTATGTGCACTTTTCGCTAATAATTCTAATTTAGTTAACCGGGGAGCCAGCAGAATCAATTAGTGTCGTCATAATTCCCCAGGTTAGTGGTTGTTATTTGCTTCAAGTAGGTACGCGCTTTCAACACCGCAAAGTGAACAGTTATCTTTCACTACGCTTATGTCTATTTAAAAAGTATTATAAGAAAGCGAAGCCATTTCCCTATTTTGCTGTTTCATTGTAAATTCAGATTTTTCTTTTCAATAAGCATTATTTTCTTATTTTTGTTTGTTTGGTTGAAAATACACCAGCGCAAGTGAAACATTGCTCGCTTTTCTCAGATTTTTCATTCGCATTCATTCATTGAAAATTGTTTGTTAGCATCTTCGCATTATCATCGTTGGTTTATGTAGATATGTGCACATATCTAAAGTGCGTTTCATCTTCTCGTATATGGAACTAAATAAATTTCCATTTATTATACGTTACTTAAGGGAATTGCAGAAGAAGTTGATACACGAAAACAACAAAAAAAAAAAACACTAACGATAGTCAAAGGAAAATCAAATGTCATGCATACCACTTAAAATGTAAAATGTTTTCATTCATTCAAAAGGGGAAGAACAACGAAATAAAAACAAAAACGATTACAATAAAAATATCACCCTCTGCCACGGTTGAAAAGAGGTTCTGCGCTTTATGCTCTGCCATCCATCGCAAAGCAACATAAACTAGCAACAGCAACAACGATAGCAACAGCAATAGCAATAGCAATAGGAATAGCAATAGCAGTTTTGAATATTTTAAATATTCATGAAAAAATGTACGATTCATAATTTATGAAAATATATTCATATAAACAACATGTTGTTGCTATTATTGCAAATATATAGTAGTTGTTATTGTTATTTCGTGCTATTGTATTATATTGTATAGCAAACATAAACCTTTCGAAAATATATACAAGAAACAGACAGCAACATGTAACAACAATAAAAACAATGACAATTCAATTCACATTCACAAAGAAAAGGTATAAAAAAATTTATAGGTTGGCAACACGTGTGATGTGTCCAGGCAAAAAGGCGAAATAATATAAAACGAACAATTTCAAAAAAAAAAAAAACAAAAAAAAAAACAAGCAAAAAAGTAAGGGAAAACGAAAAAAAGGATGCCTGAAAAGGATAACAACAATTATAGGGATAAAACTACACAAGTACATACAGACACACGCAGATAGAGAGATACATATCACATCTTCCAACATATGCATCGCTGATAAAATAAAATCGCTCCTGCAGGATAAATGGTCATGTATGCATTTGTTACGCAACGACGAGGGCTTAACAAATATACTCAAGTGGTAAAAATCCCCATTTAATCGCTACCAAATGCTGAAGTACATTGTGCCAGAGGAGAGGGACAGAGCGGTAAGGTAAAAACTGAGCGCCGGCGAGGCTAAGGCAGGGCACGGGAATTGTAACCGAAAACACCTTTATAGGTATTGTTGTGCATTGCTCACTCCTGTTGATGCCATGCATATGTTTTATTTAATGCCACTAGCAACAGACAGATGAAAAATTCATATACTCACCTACCTTTACCACCCAGAGAGGAATGAATGAAGTAATGAATGAATGAATGAACGAACGCACGAACCAACGTTCAGACAAATGGACGGGCAGACAGATAGAGAAGACAGACAGAATCATGCAAGCTACTAGACAAGCAAAATCGCATACCAAATGGTAAGAGGGAAAGTAAAATTTTTTACACAGACAACCGAATATTACCAAATAAATGCACGTGGTGTGGCATCAAAGGCTACAAAGCTTGACAACCACACAGTTGGATGCTGGACTAGTTATGAGGTGAAGTACGAAAAGTTGAAGAGAAAATGTATTTTATGTTTCATTCTATTCTACAACACACTGCAAGCGTACATGTTGCAGATTGTTGTATATCTAGCGGCGTTATTCGTCTGCTATTATATGAAAATTCTTCTTTTTTTAATACCACTGCACATTCGCCTCTCAGTGTTCCCTTCTATTGGTCGCAGCTCGTTGTACGTTTCTCTTCTGCTGTTGATTTTCGAAATTTTTATTTTTGAATAAATATTCAAACACAAGCACATCACGAGTACTGCTAATATGAGTAAGAGCCGTTTCATCATTAGGAAAGAAATTTAGAAAAGCCCGTAAAATTACAAACATATTTTAAGCATAAATGATTAAAATGGAAATTTTGAGTAGTTAAGTACAGATATAAGCTGCCCTCCCTCTTCATGCCTCTCCGTTACTCTTCCTTTCTTCGTGAAAGCCGCGTATTCACTTTTGGCGCATCGCCTTGCATCGGTCATAACCGTTCATTTGATGTCTTCTTTTATAGAGCGAAGGTTTTCCGTTTTAACGCTGTTGCATGCATTTATGTTTATGTGTGTGTACTTACTACACGTCATAATATGTTAAGGGTTAAAAACAATTTTTTCCCCTTCAACGTGAAATTACCATCATTAGCAGTTAGTGTTTTATATTTTATTCTCCTTCCCATTTTTCTATTCAAATTATGCGCATTTCGTTCATTCACATTGTGCTGCTGACAATAATATGAATAATGAACATCTATACAACTTATTTATTTTATTAAAGAATTGAAGCGTAAAATCAGCTTTTGCAGGGATTTACGCTGATGCTCTTGGCAAGCTGTAAATTTATTTAAAGCCAATTCATATCATCATACTATTGTACGCGTATGCGTACTTATCAAAATAAATATTCACATATATAATTACAATTTTAATGTGAACACTTCAAGTGCATAAGATATTAAATATAAATAATTGAACGAGTAAAGCCGCTTATCGCGTCTGTATTTAAATTAATAACATTTAAGCCGATCAAGCGGCTAAGAAAATGCTCATTTTCTAAAAGAAAACGATAGCAATGCGCCGCTGCTTTGTGCGGGCATGGCACATTTTTTAGGCCCTAGCTCCCTAATCTTCCATAGTCTCAGTAAATAGTTAGCGAGTTTTAAGCACAGGCATTAATTATAATGAGTCCAAGGCTATTCTGGAAACGAATGTTTGCTGGCCTCGACAAATTTCAAGCCGTTAACTGCTCTAAGTTATAAGTCGCTGGCGATAATATGTTGAAATTTTCCTTTTCTTTCAAAATTTTATTTCAATTTTGTTTTATTTATTACGGGTATCTTTACATATATGCGTAACCGTTGTATGATAATGTGATAAATAAAAAAAATGAAACAAAATGTTGAAAGAAAACGAACATTTTATATATATATATATATATATATATATATATATATATCGATAACTGAAACCAAAAGTTATTCATGTTCACTTGCGGCGGCAACTTCACTTCTAAATTGAAACAGGAGGTATGTACTTTCCAGGCGTACTCCTTTTCTGCCCATAGAATTCTACACATCTTTACGTTACATTATATTGGGAAAAAAAAAATAAGACGCTTGGAAGTAGTTTTTTATGAAAAATATTGAAGAACAAATTTTTGTTATCTGTTTTTTCGTGGACTTGTCGTAAGGTCACATTTATTTCGAGACTCAAGTTGTGAAGTCTTCTCTTCCCTTATCCCATTGTTCGGGACCTATTATTTTGTCGCTATCGCGTTTTAAAAGTTCATATATATGCGATAAAATTAGTTTATCGTAAGACAACTCCCTTGGATGCTCTAGCGTTTTAAAAAGGACTTGAATTTTCATTTTGAAAGGAACTGCGGCATGACTCTTACAAAGTTTTCTTCATGTAAGCAGAAAGTACAACAGGAATAAAACACGATTTATGCGAATTAATTATTAAAAAGACGCACTTCATATTATGGCCATTGACCGTAAGGCCATCAATTGGCACTTGTAACTTGTAACTCGTAATTTGAACCGTCGATGCAATGTTGATCGGGGATTGAAGACAGCGCATGTAAGGAAAGGACTGATCTATAATTTTGAAGACTTAGAACGTCTGCCTTACCAAAACTTGAATTATGGACATAGTAGAACGACTAACGCCAAGTGACTCAAACCTGGACAAGCGAACCGATTACGACCGCTGACCAATAAAAATGCCAAAATAATTAATTAATTCAATGTTAACTAGTGTAACTAATACAACTTTGGAAATCGTAATAAGTTTCGATATTGGTTGTTTAATATCTCTTTGTTATACCCTGCAACACGTGTGGCACAGAAGTTTGTTAGACGCGGATGTATGCAACACCCGGAAGGAGTTGAGGCAGATCCATCTTTTATTCTGCCGACAAATCACCTTCTAAGTCTAAGCTTGTCTGATCGTCTATCCCTTTGTCCCTCTGTCGGTCTTGTTTCTTTTGCTCAACCTACAGGTCGCAATTTTGCAGACACTTCGATGAAGATTGAATCGAAAAAATGAAATTTTCATTTTTTGCGAAGAACGTAAGAACGTAACATCGTCCTAAATTACAAGAGAAATTGCTAGGTGCAGCGCTAGAGTTGCGTGCAGTGTAGTCGCTAGGTGCAGCGCTGCAGCTAGCGGAAAAGAAACGACTATTAAGACAACTTACAAAAAGGAAACGCTCACCTTTTCATAAACTACCATCCTTCAAAGTCCAGAGAGTAGCCAACAGGATGTAATCACCAAGTGCAGAATATGAGATACAAAAATAGTCGCAAGAAATAACCAAACGATAAAGAAGCACCACAAGTAGAGCAATACACATTAGTTTTAGAAAAATTCAGTGGCGGCAAAAGTTGAGTTAAAAATTTTCACAAAAATTTAACGCCACTACAGTTGTAATGAGTTGCCAAACGGCTTCTTTTGGTAAGCAAGCAGAGTTAATTATTTGATTGAGTTGATAAGGCAGAGTGGATCGCAGCAAAATGCAAATAGATTTCATGGACTTTCAGAAAATTTGCTTATTCATTTCCCACGTGGAAAAATGGTCGCGTGTTGAAGAGAAGAAAAATTAATCTTTTTTTCTTCCTCTTACTCAACCTTACCAATAACACGTTCTGTTTCATTGCATTTATATGAGCGAGAAATGTATAAAGATGACGGCTGAATAGTGGCGCAGAACATCTCGTTTTTATTGTCTTTCTTTGATGTATTAATAGCTAATGCGCCTTATCGTTAAAGTCATTCAAAATTATTGTTTATGAATAAACTTGTTTTTACCGTCTAAAGCGTCTTTTGCATACGTTGGAATTGTATTGAATCGATTCTATTCAATTTAAAGCGGATTAAATACAGAACTTGTAAAGTCAAGCAGTGCGACTTTGTCTTTTAGTCAAAGCTACTTTACTTTACGACATGTTAGCGTCCCCCTCTTGTTATATATCGTCGTGATTTGAGCATTGAAATTTTCAGCTGAAAAGGATACACAAGTTTACATGCTTGCACACACTTGCACATACAAATACCGATGTATTGGCTTACAATGAATGAGTGAAAGTTAAATTTTGCAATTAACCATTTTTGTATGTGACGAACGTTATGGCAAAGGAAATGCAGGATTATGGTAACTTTTGCTTTGCGATTTACTAGTAAAGGCTTGTATACTTGTATATAGTTTTATGTAACCATTTGGGTATGTGAATGTGTTTGCGTACGCACAGATTCTCATGCTTTCCTCTTTCGGACGAAAAACCAGTAAATGTTAACTTGACACTGAAACTTTCTTGCGTTCCTAACGTAAATCGTGCAACAGGATTGTCCGGTGTTTCTTCGGTAGTGGATAGTTAAAACAACGAGCGCTTGGTTCTTCCTAAAGAACAATCGCGACTACAACAACAATCGTATTCCGTTCCTTCAACTATTCGCAACGCATTCACGCGCGGTGTTCACTCCGAGCATTTATTTTTTTACAAGAGGACTTCCTTTTTTCATAGTCACACTAGCAAAACCTGTGAGAAAGTTTAATTATGCCTGGCAGACCGGCATTATATGCAACACTTGTCAGTGTAGCTGTAGGTTCTATAAAATATTACCAAAGGCTTTCTGATAAGATAGTAGGTACCACGGATCAGGTCAAGACACTACAAGAATAGACTCCATCCTGACAGCCAGAAAAGGCTGTGTGGAAAATTCGACGAGAGAGACAAAAAGAAACAACGAGCAGTGGCTGTAGTTGCACCAAATTTGCGGAAGCGTCATATATTTAGGATGTGAGACAAATTTCGCCTTTTCCACAGAACAGAGCATTGTCCAAACACATGTTATTGTTCTGATATTTCAGGGCTGTCCCTTAAACTGATGGGGGTTGTCTCACTGCCTGGCGGACAATCGATATTGCATCGTATTACTGCATGTGTCATCGGACACCGTGCAATCCAGAAAATTCATATGCAGATGTCTACATCAAATCGTAGACACACTTCCCCTTAGTCCAATTACTAAATGTACAGCTAGATTACTAATTACATATTATATTAACAATTTTGAAGTAAGCGATTCATGAATCTTCATATATTTGATATATACCCTTAACCTTAACCTTATACTGCTGAGGTGAATGCAAAAATCGCAATTTTTTAACTCTTCTACAGACAAGGCCGACCGCACGGATTAAATGTGTCATTGATATGACATAAGTTAGCATAAGTACATGTATACATGAAGATAGGTGAATGTGAGTGTTTGTATTTGCATGTCCGCGTTATGTTTCATTCGCTTTTGGTAGATATCCAGGCAATCGTTAACAATTTCTCTTGAGAATAATACCTCGCCCTCTAAGTGAATTTTCTGTTTGGACAAATGTATATGTAAATGTTATTATGACTACCAACAATTTCATAAAAGTACGCTTATATAAATAACACATCGTGCACACTTCATCAAAGATCACGATACAGTCTTTATGGAACGTTCGCGCGAACCTAAAAGAAGATGTGCATCAAGAATCTCATAAATTATTTAATTTCCTAATAAGCGTAAAACTTACTATCCCTCTGTCCGTTCACTATGATACCACATGAATGAAACTTTAAGTCTAAAATAGAGTCTAAACGTGAAGTCGCTGGCTGACCGTAACAAATAAACAAACAAATGTTAAAACTACAAACCAAAATTGACAAAAGTTTTTCTATTTTTGTACATTTGCTTGACGCGTGGTGGATGTAGTAAGTAGAACTCCCCAACTGTCCCAAAGCGGGCATACGCTCTTTACTTATATCTCTTTATGGTGTGAAGAAATTTGAAAGGAAAAAACACCACCAACTCTGAAGTAGTATTGCATAAGCCCTGATGACGATAAGGAACCGAGCAAATTGGAAAAATGTAAATGAGAGAATCGTGATCAGGCGACAATAATACGAACCAATACAATGCTTAAGAGTATTTAGAAAATATGCAATAATAAATGTTGCAAATCATCATCTTAGTGGGCTTCCTTGCTGGGGTTAATTTCGAAGGAACTCTTAAGCATCTAACAGCGACCACGTCTCTTGTGTAATGGAAATAATTTGCATTTCAACAAAACTTCGATAAATAGATGTTCGATTTGTCGTAATGTGGATAAACAGTTTTGGAAGAGAGAGAGAGAGAGAGAGAGAAGAGCGAGAGAGAAGAGCGAGAGTATATCTTTAATATCATTAAACATTCGAAAGCAATAAGTATTAACGTGCTCCGTTCAGCCTGCAGCGTAAATTTTATTACAAGCACTTCAAAGAAATAAATGTGGTTAGCATTGTGCAGTGGCCGTGTTAGATATTTGAAAAAGTCAACAATTGTTCTTTCATGAACAAAAAAAAAAAACGAAAACAAGAAAACAAGAAAACAAGAAAACAACAGAACAACAGAACAACAAAACAATAACAGAAAAAACATAAAGAAAACTGAAAGTAAAATAAAATTATTGGAAAGTTTTTCCCTATGAAGGACTTGAAGATTTTATTTTTTTATTCTCTTCTATCCTCCTTTTTTTATATTTTCTGACTTTAGAACAAATTGATGGTAATTGTTCTATAAATATATATATACATATATACATATATATATATATATATATATATATATATATATATATGTATATGTATATGTCTGCGCAGAATTTTAACCAGCAATAGCAACAACTTAAGCCGGAGCAACAGTTTGTAGGATTTGCGTTAATATATATAAACATAACCAACGTTGACTGTTGTTTCTTATTGTACTTACTTCCCCTTTTAACGATTTTACGATATTTGCAGCTACTACTACGTGTAGCTAAATGCACGGATGGCATGGCTCAAGCAAATTTGTATCAAAGGTGTTTAAATAATTTAACATCACGGAAAGTATGTTTAAATAGTTTCCGTGCTTCTTTTGTAATGCTGTGTATAAATGGCAATGTGTGTTGGCAAATAAATATACACACGCACAGATATATATGTATGAAATGAGAAGGTGGCAAGTTAATTTATTTTGTTTACTTCAAGTTTTTGTTTCTCTTTCCTTATGTTGTCTTTTTATCGTCTTTGTTGTTTTACGTTTGCATTCAATTACATTAAATAATTTATTATTACAAAGTTCCAGACGAAAAAAGAGCAATTGTTTGTCTTCGTTGAAAATGCATAAGTCATTGTACATACATTTTTACATATACTGATGAAGGCATTGTGAACTTTTGGCAGCAGCTAGCGAAACATTAACAGCAAAAGAGAAAACAATAAAGAGATAACGTTCCGCTAAGGTCGTATCCTTTGATAATTAACACTTGTTTGCTGGCTTTTATTGTTTCCTAATAAATTGACTAAACTCTAAACGTACTTGCGAGTGCATAGCACATAATCTTTTCTTTAATTTAATTACAATTATACGGCAACTCCATTAAGCTTGAATCAAAAACTTTTGGTTGCTGAAAATCTTATTAAAAACACTACTTGAAAAAGCGTACAACTGCTAAGCATCTTACGAGGTGACGCTTTCTTCTAAGCGCGAAATTCTGGATCGTTCTCTCAAACCTATCTACTAAAGACCAATTAAGGGTTAACGCCCAACCCTCCTAATACTCCAAGAAATAGGGATTTTTCGACCATAATGTTTTCTATCTCTCTCTCTTTTCGTCATGCAGTTGATTAAAAAAAACCATTCAATGATTGGCGATTATTCGAGTTAATTTTCAACCAAACAAGATATGTTTCAATTACTTAGTGCAAAAATCCTACGTATGTCTCGAGAGAATTCTGTTTTAGAGGTATTCTACAAAATTTGCATAAAACAAATGAAAATTTTTTGAACTACACGGCTGGCCTCTTTTAAAAATCATGTCTAGAGAAAAACACATTTAGAGTTTCAGATGCCAATGCACGGCCATAGAATTGCATTCGAAGGATCAAGTTTTTGACCATTTAAAGCCTTGCTAAGCCCTTGCAAAGCAAACATATATTTAAAGTAACTTCCTGGCCGTGTTGTTAGAGATCACCAAGAACCAAACTTATTTGATGGTTTTGGGAAGTACGGTAATAAAATTATTTCAACAAAGTGTTCACCGCATTTGATAGTATGTGGCTTTAAGTTTCACTTTGCATGGAATGTTGAAACAATTCGAATGAAATAATGGTTTTTCCTGTTGCTTAACTTAAAGGTGCCATTAATCACACAAATTGCAATTAACTAAAAGCTTCCATGTAATATTTCAAGCACATTGAAATGCGCTGAAAAATCACGTCTGGAGGAGTCTTTCAATGAATGCGCTGCGTCTCCGAAAAAAAGAACTATTAAAGGGACCACTCGAATCGGGATGTATGATGATATTGTAGAGACAGCATTTCTAAGCCAAGCGCAGGATTGTTTTTCGATTTGGTCAGACCGATTTGCAAGGCAACGCATTGGACCCAGTCATTAAGGTGCTTTTCTTGTTTGTTTGTTAGTTTAATTTCAATGTTATTGATCCGTATGTTGCGTTAAACAACAAAATCATGTTATTGTACGATACAACGGTAACGTGATAAGTGATGCGACTTTTAGAGACCTGGTACACTTTCTGTACCAGCCCAAAACGCAACTTAATCCTCACATAGCGGAGGATCCAAAAATAGGCGTAGATCATCTAAATTTTGTAGAGTTCATTTTTGTGTGAAATTACTGTAATATTATGGACCCATTTTGGATCACCACATTTTAAAACTTAGTCTCTTCTCCTCTACAAAGAATCAATTTTCTTGAAAGTCATTATTAGGACACGATCCCAACAATAGGCCGAGATGATCTAAATATAGTGCAGTTAATTTTTTTTAAGTTACATTACTATTGCGATATAATTTTGAAAATTACACTTTTTTATCGTATGAAATTCAGTTTTCGTTATATGAGAGGATAATTGGCCTAGCCGGTCCAAAGTTTAAATACCAATTTAGAATGGCGAAATACGACTACCTAGCCACTTCTGCCGAGAAGCTTGGAAAATTTTACAATATTTTTCCATATAACAGCTCTTCCGAATATGGCCTTACAAGGGGAATGGTCGAAGAAGTGGACCGATGCAAACCATTTTCCATAGCATTTGTCCTTGGGTCAAAACACGTCACTGAACCAAGTTTCATCAAAATATCTCAAAAATTACGGCCCCTAGCTTGAACAAAAATTTAGGTGGGCAGACATCAGACGGACAGATGGATAGACCGTCACCGTCGGGCAAATCAGGATCAAAGCTTTTGCGAGAACCCGCCTTGGCTACACCATTTCCATACACGAATGTGTTCTAATGAAATCTTCTTTTCCAATTTGCAAATGTGCAGAAAATCTTGCGTCCAAACATACAGTTTGCGAATGCCGAAAACTTTCCAATATTCGAAGATTGGCTTTCGGACTATCTCAACCTGTGGATATATTGAAAGTACAACAAAGGGAGGACCTAATATCAGTAAACTATTTAGTTTATAGTAAATATTTATTTATTAGACTAACCAACTACTCCACCTTTTAAAAAAAGAAAAGCCGGTGGTCTTGGTGGCTAGTGCCACTGAATGTATGTGACATCCAAAAGGAAGCTTCAGAGTTCCTATACGGTATATATATCCTTGATTAGCGTGAAATTCTGAATAGATTAAGTCATGTCTGTTCGTCTGAGTGTTTATGAGGTGTTTGTTGTTGGCATTCTCCTGGTCGGAAAAATGAAGATATCGACTTCAAATTTGGTAAAAGCATTGAAAGATTATGCGCGCAGGTCGATATTGAAAATGGGTCAAATTGGCTCGGAGCAGAAGCTCGCAGTGGAGCGTAAACTGAATGCAGCTCCGTTTGCCTTAACAAAAATTTGTGGGTTTTCGCTCTTCACTCAGAAACTGTAAAAGATAAAAGGCTGAAATTTTCCACATTTACTTTACAAGACACGCTACTCTGTACGTGCAAAAATGGAACAAATCAGCCATGCCCACACAAAGTTACATGTGATTGAACTTTATTTTGTTCACCCTTTCGAGTTTTTATGCTAAACATCATTATGATAAATATCATAACGCAAACAAGACGGAACGCTTAGAACAATTTTACACGTTCCTCAAATATACATAAATATATATTACCTGCCTAAAATGAACACGGTAGACACCGTTACCTGGTGGAATCATCTTTTTCTAATAATACCAGCTATATGGGTATCAAATAGAGGGACTTGAAGAGCAGAACGCGAAAAGCTAAGTGCGTCAATTCTAAATTAATCGGGTTTACGCGTCGCGACATGATGGATACTTTTTTTTTTTTAAATACTTTCGACATTGCTATCAAATGAAGGGAGTTGGAGAGTAGAATACGATAAAGGGTCTTTACGGGGGACGTTTAATACATACAGTCTTGTGGCGTTTACACAGAACCGAGTTCTTGGACATTAAAATCTTAAGTGGACCGAGCGTTTATCTGGTGGTTATGCGAAATTCGGCCTCCGCCGAATATAAGTTTCTTCCTTGTTTAGTTCTAGCATTTACGTCTTTGGTCTAAGTGAAGTATAATAATAGTAATAAAATTTTCATTTATTGTGTTGAGATTATGAAAGATTCAATTGGTCAAAATAACCGTTATCCGTAAAATTACAATTCAATTCTATCCTGCAGGTCTGGTAGTCATAGAAATTTAAAAATTTCTAACCAGATCTTGTGTTACGGATTGTGATCTGCTCTCAGCCTTACATTATTAAAGAAAACTTGAAAAATGTTCAGTATTTTTGAAGAGTGAATGTGTAATGATCACATAAGAAAAATAATCGACTTGTCTGACCAATCTATCGAAAACCGGTTACCGGTAAAAATTCTGTCAAAGCTTTCTCGATATGCTAATTGTCACCCAATAATCCTTATGGGACATCAAGTGCAGAATATTGACATTTGTAGACAACTCATACCCTATTGCCCATGAATTGTCCCACCAGATATATGTCAGTTGCTGAGTAGAGAGAAGGGGAGTAAGCCGAACGTTGGAAACTCATTAGTCATTAGTCATTACTGCAAATGTAGGAACTAATCTTTAACGTCTAAGTTTCTCATCTTCCAACATTTCGCAACATGTTAAAATTGAATCACTTTCCACCTCAATGGAAATGCGCAGAAGTAATGTTGGTGTTACTTTTTTTAAACTACTTGAGGAAATATGTGTGAAAAGACTAGGACGCAGCAACAAATATGGAACCATTGAACAAGGTCATCGTATCGTTTCGTATATTAAAAACGCCATTGAAAGTAATAACTATTGCCTTAATGTACATCTGAATGCGGAAAAAGTCTTCGATACGGTCCGGTATAGTGGAGAACTTTTGAAACTTAAAAAATTTCCTCCGAGTCGTATGTATGTATGTATGTATGCGTAGAACTTATTTGCAAAGCAGGCATTTCTATTTTGAAGTCGAAAATGATAGATGCAATCTACATAAAATTGGAGACGGAGTGCCCCAGGGAAGTTTCCTAAGTCCAATGCTCCGAACAATTTTCACTTCCGATTTCCCAATCGCTGAAAATATTTTAACTGCGACATATGTTGATGACACACTTATCCTATTTGGATCTAATCAGCCCATGGACGTTTGCTACGCATTACAAACTCATCTGAGCAAAATTTTGCTTTGGCTGAACAAACGGAATATCAATATTACGTTTAGGCTAACTACGTGAATCTTATTAAAAAGTTTGCTCCAACATATCTGAAAGTACGGCATGTAAATGTGGGGAACAGCCAGTAATTCTAATGCTGAAGTATTCCAAAGTACTAAGGCTTCTTGCCTTAGTGTTAATGGCCGATAGTTCACTAACAACAAATCCATTCATGGCCACCTGGATTTTGCATGCATCAAAAATTCATTTCAACACATTGCTTTAAAATAGCTTGTCCGACTGAGTAATCACGTAAGTCCCTTGGCAAAATATATCTTTTCGATGAGTCCAATTGAGTGAGGTA
The DNA here is from genome assembly GCA_000688715.1 of Glossina pallidipes. Classification (NCBI taxonomy): domain Eukaryota; kingdom Metazoa; phylum Arthropoda; class Insecta; order Diptera; family Glossinidae; genus Glossina; species Glossina pallidipes. The sequence goes on from KK499766.1 coordinate 3,978,193, forward strand.
AGAACATTGAAAAAGCATCGTACGCCGAGTCTTCCATTTAGAAACTAATTTATTTTTGCTGTTAAAACTATTTTAATGAGAATTTTCTAATTTTATATAGTTTCTCTTTATTTATTTAAACTTTATGCCCGCACTGTTATGTTGTTTCCATTTGGGGAAATAATCTCTGTTCATTTTATACTCTTCCAATCTCCTTGAATAGATTGTAAATTAAATCCGTAACGAAAAAAAAAAAAAAAGAAGAAAAAACCAATGTCACCTTTTATTATTAACTCAGAGAATGCTTTAAAGATATTTAATTACCAGAAAGAGAAATTTCTCAAAGATTAAAATTTACTGAATATCCGGGCTGAGTAATCCCCTCATATCACAAGCAGTAAGCATATTATTACGTATTTAAATTTCCACGTTAAAAACCATATAATTATAAGCACAGACATACAGAGGGAACAAATCCCTTTCTAATCAGAATAGCATTAAGTATCATACGATATTGTATGCATTTGCATAGCTTTACACCTTGTAATTAAGGCGACGTGAAAAAAAAGCAAAACAAAAATAAAAAAAAAAACTAAATTTACATAAAATCTTAATACTGCATCGTACAATCAACACATTTCATTATAAGCAAAAAGCGCTTTACTACACATTCGTATAAATACATAACGCGTATGTATATACAAATAGAGAAAGCGTATAAAGAACAAGGAAGAAATAACACATAAATAACGCCCGTCAAGACGAATCTTAGATACTTCTCATCATTGTAATTGAACTGCTTGCATAAGCGCACACTATCCACATGCAAGTATCTCATATAAGTGAGGGAATAGGTGTGTTGCTGAATGTAAAGGGCACCGCATATTTCTTATTGTTGATGTACCCGAGAGATTTTAAAGCAATTTAATCGTACTTACCTTTCGGTTCGTTCAACTTGCTTTTCGTTCGTCCAGCTATCGAACGTTAACAACCTTTCCACCTAACTCTCTACCACCTAACTGTCTATATGTTTATCGCTCCGTATACGCAGTCTTCGTCTTATAGTTTCATTCTCGCCTATTTTGAATAGACGGACTGTCTATTCTATTTCGCATTCGTTGAATCGGTAAAACTGATGTTAAAAGCTGAAATTTGATTTATATACAAATTAAAATTGAAAGCAATCGGAAAGCAATTGGAAAAGTATTGTCTGCCATAGTTCAGAGAACTAGAAAATCAAAAAAAAAAAAAAAAAAATATATATATATATATATGTATCATATATATATTCATAACAAACTTTCCAATTTCCAAAAAGTGGACGCAAATGCAAAGAGTTTAGAGATTAATCCTAAAAGGTGTGGGGTCTGTTTGTCGCGGGATAAGCGAAAAGTGACGAACAAAATTTAAAGACAATATATATTTCCTCGCCATGAGGACAAGCAAGGGCTAATCACATTTCTGATGATTTGCTATTTATGGGACTTTGATTGTGAAGCTAAGTCTTGGCCAACGCGAATTGAACATTTGCCGCCAATTCTTCTGCGTAGCGATTAAGTGAGAGACTATGTGTAATAATACCGAAAGCCTACACTTTATTTGAACGTCACAAGCGGGACAAACAAACAAACATATCGCCAGTCAGTAGTAATGGAAGGAAAATATTAAGACAAACACAACCGCCATCATGTAAAATTGTCTGAAACAATTTAAGTTAGATAAATCTTTTGCACAGGAGTTGAAAGTATATTTCCGTTTATGGGCGGTGTTTTTATGCGCACATACGCAAGCATATACACACTTTCAAAAAGTCACGAGTCATTTTTTGCTAAAACATGAAAGCAAAAAATTTACAAAACAAAAAAGGAAGGACTGAGTATTAAGAGAGCTTCGTAGGCTTGTGTATGTGTGGCTGCACACTCAGGTTAATAGCTTTCCCAGCAAACCGTCAAAAAATCATGCCGAAGTAATTGCATAAAAAATCGAAATAACTAACAATACATTGTGTCTTTCAAACGTACACTTAAGCAGCACAAAAGCCATGCTCCCCTTGGAACGCATAATTACATAAGAATGAAGAGTTTTTTGTACAGTTCGGGGGGGGGGCGTTGTTGAAACTATTTTTGTACTTCATTTTTAAATGCTTTTACATATATACACATATCGGAGGTAAATCTTAAACATCTATTTGCCATTAGTTTCGATTTAGCGACAGTAAGAATGTTTTTTTTTTGCCTTTTTGCCTCCTTTGCTGACTGTATCAGGGCGTGTTTGTGATTAGATTGTAATAATTTTAAGATTTTCTTCGCTGAGCACAAGTTGGACTAAAGGCATCAGATCTACGCTTCGCATATTAATTTTCGCAACAATGAGACCCCCTTCGAGGACATGGAAGGGTAAGGGTACATAGCTTGCTTTGAAATATCACATCCCCACCGATCGGATATAATGAATACCTTGAAAGACTTAGTGTGTAATGTTGAGCATTACAAACAAAATGACTAAATTGCTTAGTCCTTACTCTCCTTGGCGGTGGATATAAAAATGCAAATTTTTGCAATGCTGTGCGCCGAGTATATATATATATATATATATATAAATATATTTATAATGTATTTAGTCTTTTGCAGAAACTTACTATTTTAATCCATCAGAGAAGAAAGTAAATGGTGATAAAAGAGTTAACCCCATAACAGTAAAGAATGTGGTGGGGGGAGATGAACAGAAAAATAAATATAAGGAGTGTGCAAATGACCGGGAGTTTTTGCGACAACACTTTAGATACTACTAATGTATATACTTATAGTTAATTTCAACGTAAATTGTCTCCTTGGCTCGATTTTACTTTGGCACGCAGCAAGTAACAATTTAAAAATTGCTTCAACAAAATGGCTAAAATGGAATTTTATAAACTTGTGAATGAATATATATACATATATATATATATATATATATATATATATATATATATATATATGTATATATATATTTTTATACTCAATGCAACAAATCAATCCTGAAAGTTCATCTACGTTCAAGTTGCTTGTGCATTGCGGTGTATGTTTTGTTTTACTTTTGTAAATTTCTTCTTTTTGTTTTTTGCTTTTTATACACTTTTATCCTAGTGGCAACGAATGTCGCCCCAACTGACAGTGAACTTAATCTCCGGTTTGTTTTACTAATCATGGGTTTGTCATTTAAAACATTTTCGTGTTCAACAACCCAGTTCAAAGTAACGTTAAATAGACAATTTTTCAATATATGCGTGTGTGTGTGTGTGTGTGTGTGTTTGTGTGTGTATATTTGTGTGTTTATATTTTTGCCTGGTCAGAGAAGCAATGCAGACTTTATTATTACTCAGATTCTAATGATATACATTTGACTTAACCACACCGCACACGCACACACTAAAATATATAAAGTTTTACGTATAAAATACATGCAATAAGCACATTTATACGCAATATAAATAAATATATATGTATATCCATTGTATAATTTCATATGAATAAAACGGTGGAAGTTGTATAGACACAGACACAATACCGTTGCTATTTACTTTGTATTTTATGAAGGAATTGACTGAACCGTATGGGGTACCCTTGTGTGTAACGCCTCTTAATTTAAGTTAGTTAACGCCCATTTTCGCAAAATATGTACACTCTCCCCCTGCTTGTAAGCATAAATCTATTTACATATATAACAATTTTAAGTGATTCGGTTAATATTATAGATGCAGACACGTATACATACGACATATACGACACATACATACATATATATATATTTATATATATATATTCAGGCAGATGTAAATGTATGTATGTTTCATTCCATTTTCATTTTCAATGTTTGCATATAATGGCGGATTGAGTATGCATTGCGTTTCTTTTGTGAATAAAGTGAAAGCAGCGAAAACAATTTTGTTTTTCTTTGCTGTAAAGTGTATTTAGTTACGTTCCAGATGATATGAGAAGAAGTGACGATGTTAATGACGATTTAAGCTCATAAGAGAGTGAGTCACGTTTGCGATGCTATATGTGACATCTACCTCAAGATTTTAGGGCCTTAGCGAACTGCTTCAAATCAATATATTAACGTTGTCTACCTCTCACGATATATAAATCATCCGATTATTGGTATATACTTAAATGTATTTGTATATGGTGTAGAAACGGCTAATAAGGACTTAAAGAGATATAAGCATTTACATTAAAAGGACCGCATCACTTTAAAGACCAACAGGCTTTATTATTAGAGATGTAATTCTTATGAACTCTGATTTTGTACAAGCTACACCTCACCCTCTAAGCCTATAAGCAGAAATAACATGAAGAAATTCTTGTCAACATGGGTGCCAAAAAACTAAGTTAAGCCACAAAATGGCCTTTGAATGCACAGAGCCATATCAAGAGGATCGGAAAGTTTGTGTGTTGTAAGTATTGACGCATATTGTATTCCACGGCTCTTTCCTAAATCACATTTCGGCATAACAACTTCAGACGTACAGAAATATGGCAAAGCATTGTGTGTATCCGCACAGAAATCACCTATGGGACACAGAAAGCTGCACGCATGTCCACTACCATTTCGTCCTATTGTCCTCCAGCCCACGATATTTTATATTAAAACGAAATGATGGCTATTTATTCCATTATTAAGCCCCTCTCAAATGGAGAGCGTATACCGTAGGACTGTCTCTGACAAAAAGGATCATAAATGTTTCATTGCCCCTTCCAAACAATTTCAATTGCGGAACCTGACAGCTTTCGTGTTACATGCAAAGCAACCGGTTTTAGTCGCTTCGGCGCGCTTCTCCCCGATGCGAGTCTACTACTTTTTACCGCCTCGTGCCACCTATGGAAATGCAAAAAGAAAGCACATTTGAAACTTGTAGGCTCCAGAGTGAAAATAGCTATTCTATTAAGAGGAAAAGTAAGTAAGGCTGTTAGGCAGTGCATTTTTCACTGATTTGAAAACTTATCCTGGGCTAACGTCAGTAAGCAAATTTACCAAAAACTCGGAATGGAATGCACAAACTGTGACAAACATGGTGAGCGTGAGAAGTGAGATGTCCGCTGTATCTAAAGAGACTAAAAAGGCTAAGTCTTTGTTATGCTTTGTTAACTACTTCCCTCAGGCCGCGTCTACGGCAAAATATTTGTTAGTTATACCTAAATTTATTGCGTACGTAACAGAAACCTCATGCATTAAGATTACTGTACCCATCACCGAAGGATGCCAGAACCCACAAAGTACATAGTATTCTTGATCAGCATCAAATTTTAAATCGATTTAAGTATGTCCGTTTGTCCGTCTGTGCAAAGTCTATTGTGAACGTTCTCCTGGCCGGAAAAATTAAGCTATCGACTTCAAATTTGGCAGAAACATTACAAGTTCTTGTATACAGGTTGGTATTGGAAGTGGGTGACATCGATCGAAGGACATGCAGTACCGCATCACCACGCAAACTGAAAACACTTCTGTTTTTCGAAAGGAATAAAAAATTGTTTTTTTGCTCATTACTCATAAACTATAGCAGATAAGGATATAAAAATTTGAATACAAGCTCTAGGGGTGATGCTGTAGTGTCTGTGTACAATTGCAAAAAAATTGAAATTTTTTAATACCCGTATAACGCACAGAACCAAGGTACAAAAACCCCATAAATTATATAAGTTCTTGATCAGTTTCAAATACGGAATGCACCATGTCCGTCTGTTTGTCGATTCGTCTGTTCGTCTGCTTAATTTTGCAGTATCCGCGGTAAACATTCTCCCGTTGGCGAAAATGAAGATATCGCCTACAAAGAGTTTGGAGTCAAACTTTTGAAAGAACACGCCTACAACGCGCACATGCCTAAAATAGAAAAAATCAGCTGCGATGATGGGTCCAGAGAACTCCGTCCCGGCTGAATATAATTTTGGTACTTGCTTTCAATTAGGTTGGCATTATATACTGATAGCTGTGCTTATTTGTGTGCCTATTACTCCCCGCCTGTAGGTGAGGTCCTGAAATCGAAGAATATAAAGAAATTAAAGGTCGAATCATATATTCTTCACGGCAGCTTGTCTGTGTCGGCACGACCAGAGAGCATATTGAATTAAAAATCAATCCGTCAATCTGATCGGCGAACTTTTGTTAACATTGTACAAAATTGACGAGCCATTTTGAGAAGCGAGTGCACTTTAATGTAATCAAGATGAAAAAGCCTTTTACAGGCTCATCAATTTTACAGCTCCGAGAGTAAACGTAAATAAAACACATTTCTGATTGAGATTTCGTTCTTTTTTTTTTTGTTTTCAATATATTGTCTGGACCTTACCATTGCGTATAGAATACAATACATACATAGTTGTGCAGCGCGCAGACTAAACTTATTACGGAAACAATGAGCCTGCCGTTACGTTTCGATGAAGCTCACATTTGATTAAATGAATTCGTGAATGAGAGGATTACTGCCGGATCCTTTAGCGCACAGAAAACACGTGTGGGCGACATGTGGTTTTAACAAAATGTTACAACATGCCATGGCAGTAAAAACCAAGCGATGTAACCCTATTGGACATTTTACTCTAGAGTTATGTTGGAGCATTGAGCCAGGACTATTAGCGTTATTGGTGAAATAAGGGCAGATTTATGTGAAAAAGGGGCAAAAATTGATGTTCAAGAATTGAATTTGTACAAAAGTCCAGAAGCGGTCATTCACATCAAATCGTTTTTAAACGAATGATTGGTTATGAACCAATATCTAAACAGTAAAATAACATTCACGTTGATATCTATTATTCTTTAGTTTTTATTACAAAGTAAAAACAAAGAAAAAAAATCGCCAATTTGATGACTCTATTCTTCGAGGAACATATTTTCTCCGTCTTCTTGCGAGCGGTTTACTATAAAGAGACCAAAAGAGAGTTACAAAGCGAATTGAAAACTTAAAAGTGCTTGGAATTTATCGTAACAAATTTTGTATGTATTTGTTATTACATGCGCTACGTTACGTTGAAGCGCATTCCATTCCATATTCGATATTTTAATAAATAAATATAAATTTTTTATCAATTTGCAAACGTCAACAATTACAACATTGTTGCCAAAGGCTTAGTCATTTATTATGAACACACATGGAAAGTAATTTGACTATGAATTAAAAAAAGGAAAAAAGAAACAACCAAAGCAAAATTTAAAGAAGAAATTGAGTAAAAAACAAATTTTAAAACATGCGGTAGTTGTACAAAAACGCATTAAATATTACGCCGTTGAACGGGCCATCGCGTGATAAAAAAGCTGTGACAAGCTAGACTCCTATACTAAAGGAGGAAAAGAGGAATATTTTTCGGGCTTAGTCACCTGATTACTTTATTTTCCAAAAATAAGAGTTCCATTCATAGCTCGTGCACTTATCGTAACTTCCCAGCAGGTGTTATGAAGGCATAATAATATTCTCCATATCCCATGGCAGAGGTATACCACTTGCCGTCCGAACGTGCAACTTTAGAAAGTCCCTTCTAGTTTTTTTCTTTTTCATTTTAACTGCTCCCCAAGTGTTATTGGACTTACAAAAGGAATGAATAGTGAGAGAGAATAACGAGTTCAAGAAGTGTTCTGCTTTATAATACGCCCACAACGAAAACAAAATCTATACTTCGAAGCGTTGTAAGTTCGTTTCATCTCCATTTAATTCGACTCAGCCAAAGGTTGGCAAAAATACACCTGATTATTCGACATATAAACCTAAAAAACTATTTTTATGGGGTAACAGCTTTCTTCTTTTTTTTTTTGGTTGTTGGATAGAGTGGAGGGTAACAGCCTTTTACCAGCCTAAAAACGAGTACTTTTTCACAATTGTTTTTTTATGGATGGAAAAAAGGTAATAAAATAATAATAGTCGGTACGATTTCATTAAGCATATATTTAAATATTAAAAAAAAAGAAACTTATTTTTTTAACAATTCGGACACGTGATGTAGCTGACCCAAATTTGAATATAAAAACAAGAAGAAGAAGAACAATCATTCAATCTACAGTGCTGTAAATGGAAAAGACGAGGGTACTCCAAAAAGTATTGACTTTTATGTGACTCGCGAGTGTTTGAATGAAAAGTCAAAATTTTCAAGTTTTCTTAAGATGAGATTGTTGCTCTCGCCTTAGTCGGATCACGTGTTTTCATAACGATAAGCCGTACAGAATTACAGCCAGCAAGGAGTCCCTTATCTTGGACGCGATGTTGTTTACAGCTCGCATTAATTTATTTATCCAAACAAGCTATACATATAAATATAAAATATTTTCGACATTTTTTCCGAATTCTATAAAAACAAAGACAAAATCTTCAAAAATAAAACAAGTAGGGTGTGACGAAATCCTTTCTACCCACCAGCTTGTTCCAAAAAAGGCAAAAAAAGCAACGACGGAACTAGATTTCCATACCCTGCAATATTGTGGTTGGTCGCATGGGGGGTGGGGGTATGGCTGATCGTTTCCATGTTTGTAAAAGTAGAAGCGTTCTCGGTTTATCTTCGTGCATACTGGGTATACCTTTCAACCGATTTAGCCGATTTTTAACATCAGCTTGCGTGTAGAAAGCATCAATCCTTCTACGAAATTTTAAGGCATCATTTAGGCCAGCAAAAGAAAAAGATTCATTTTCTGAAAATCGTTTACATCTGGGTTAATTTCAGAGATAACAGTTAAAAATGGCAACAGTCCTCTGTAAAAGCGCTCTGGATCTTTGCGAAGTTAAAACCATTCCCAAAAAGTTGATGAAAATTCGAGGACATTTTTCCTACCACTTAATTGGCGCGTGTCCAAGAACGTTTTTCAGTTCGACCAGCAACACGATTATAATTGAGCAAAATATCATACATTCTCGTAAGCTTTGATTCAACTTGCTTTCGCGTCAGCATTGAAAGTTCCTCTAGATATTTCGGACACTTCCATATACCCGATAGCAGGTATTATATGAACGTTCAGGGGCACTATGCAATTTTTTTGAGAAAGAAAAGAAAGATATAGTTTTCGTCGGTAATAGTGACTTTTGGGGTGCGCTACATTGAAAAAATCTTTGTTTGGGGTGTCAGTCTTTTTTTGTGGGATGAGACACGCCTTTTTTTGGCGTTTGCGCCCACCCGAAGGCATCCGAAGACGCCCCGAATGGCATTCGTGAGAGTTTTTTCAACCCGGGGGTCCAGGATGGATGTTCGCATTGGCGTCTTCGAGGATGTTGTCGCAAACCTATGTTGGAAACGAAGTATACCCTACCCTGCTATGTAGTTAATTGTGCTGTGCCTTGTGCATTTCGATACAATTTTGTACTATGAGAATTTTTTGTGGTTTGATTAACTGATCTATCTTAACACTATTAATGGACGATGGTCTATATTTATATTTTAATAGCCTAGAACCTAGAACTTGTATAATATAATTCTCATTCATTTCCATGTCCTGCTGATCTATTATTATTTGTTTGTAAGGTTTATATTCGTGGTGATATTGTTGTTGTTGTTGTTGTTGAAATTTCATGAAAAGTTATATCCATACGACCGTACGGTAGGGTGCAATGTAATTCTACGTATCTGCATCGGAAGTTACTTATGACTCCACAATATATTTCAATCTATCTGCAATATGTTTATTACATCAGTCCAAGAATTTTTTCTTTGTGCTCTCTGTGTTCTTAATTAATCTGCCTTCTGTATCACGCAACTTTGCGGATCATGCCAGTCATTCCCCTATCTTATTATTTAGTCTGAAGCTCAGGCATTTTATTAATATTGCGTATTTTTGCAGTTCCTGTTCTTGTCCATTGATTCTTCCAAAGGATGGACTTCATCTTAACATTTGATGTGTCAGTTTTGGTACGCAATATATTCGATTCAGAAGTGAGAAGAGAATGCTCGAAGTAATGGCATAATGACAATGAAGCACTTGTTGCATAGATTAAATGGATCACCCCAAAAGTCACTATTACCGACAAAAACTATATCTTTCCTCTCTTTCTCAAAAAAATTGCATAGTGCCCCTGAACGTACATATAATACCTACTCCCGATCATACAGAAATTTGGAATATTATGCAATCGCACCTATACTTTTTCTAATCAAACTTAATCCACATCCTTCGTTTATAGATATCACATATATATAGATACATAGTTTGTATTTTAAAATATGTCGCATGAGAGTGCAGAGTACTTGAGTACTATCTTAGAATAAAACTTGTTCCTGGACATTACTTTCGATAAAAGATTTTCAGATTTTGAACACGATTTAACGATATAGCGCTGAACATTGGTCGATCGTTTTATTGTGTATGTATATACATATAATATTTAAATAGGTCATTATGTAAAGCGATTATGTTATGCGTTGCAAAATGTTCCTCTGAATGATGCCTAAAAAGTGTCTAAGCTCTTGGCAAACATTATCGTTTACAGAATCTGCCATTTCATATGTACGAATATGTCATTACGTCATGTTAAGATAATGGACTGAAACTCTGGGCAACCTTGCCTATCCTTAGCTCCCAGCTGCCCACAACGGTGATGGATTTTTTGAACTTTAATATTTTACAAAACTTGCGTTTTAGTTGCAAGTGCGTTCGGTGTTCACGAGAATATTGCTAAAAATGACAGGGCCACAGGTATATACACTTAAAATAGGTAACCCAACGATTGAGGAGAGCTTCTAATAATATGATAACAATTGTTTCGAGCTTTCCGGGAATCGTACAGTTATTTTATGTGTTATGCGACTGTCGTCGGAGATCATTTTTGGTACTTTATGCCGATTTTTAAATCTGGCCCTTTCTACCCTTTAAGTAACTGTACACTTAGTGCATAAGCTACAAGTATTCTATCAAATGTTCTTTTGCGATAAAGGACCCCAGCAAAAGTAACCAAGCAATTGTCGTATAGATAGATAGCTTTAATATCTAGAACAGGATTAAAGATTAGATAATTTCTCAACGTTACGCTTACATCTCGGCCCACCTTAAAGCTCTCGACATCGAATAAATTCGATAGCTGTTCAATATCGGCTCGCTGTGACAAGACGTTATTTTAAATACCTGTATCAATAAAGTGTGTAAAGTCTTTCTTACTATCGAATGAAAAATCTTTTGATCGCAAAATTACTGTCGAGTAATATATTCAACTAGTCCCTCCCTGCTTATTACAAAAGCGACTAGAACAATAACATTCGATTACTTAATATTGGGTCAAAGTAAAATTCCAACTGTTTTTTTTTTTTCAAATTTCAGAGAAGGTTGACCTACAAACATGACCAACAACCTGCAAAATAGTTTCCGTGTAGAGTAATAGTGAATATGTAATATTTTAGTTCCCTGGTTGGTATATTCGTAGTTAAGTTGGGCTTTTGCTGCAAATTTCAGTTATTCGGGAAGGCCACTGAAGGGCTAGAACCTAATTCAAATTAAATAGATTTGCAAATAAGTGCACGTACATACGCATGTAAAAATGCATGTGTGAATTTATTTATGTGATTATCATTTAATTTCGTTTCGCACATGCAGTAGTGACAGCTTTTATACGATTTTATTTTGCGATGGCCGTGCACGAGTCCATGTACCTTTCTATGTATATTTGTACACATAAAGAATAAAGACTACATAGACAGTAATGGATATGCATTATATAAGAGCACAAAGCAAACAGGAACAAAAAATTGTCTAGTTAGTAAAACGTTAAGTGATATATTTATACTTGTCTATTTGTCTGACGGTTCACTATATTTCGGTCGGTATGTCGTGAAATTTTTCACATAAACAAACTATGTGTCTAAGCTATGTTTTTACAGCAATCCATACACACAGACGACAGCATGAAATGAAAGGCGCAAAGATAATAACGCAAAATACATGATGCGTTCTTTTTTCATTTCTTGTTTTCCTTTTTTCTTTTTTTTTTTCTTTTAAATACTGTCTAGTCACAATATAAAATTTCCGCTAGCTGTAATAACGAAATAAATTACAAAATACAGAGCAATTTAAATAACTTTTGCTTTTAAAAGCGAACGACTAGCGAGACTAGAAAACAAAAAAAAAAGGCACATTTTTTTTTTAATCAACTTAACTAAACTTAATTAAAAATACAAAAAATAAACAAAAAAAACAAAATCAATAGAAATCTAGCGAACGGCGTAGAAAACATCACATACGGTACGTAGAACTGCATAATAAATGTATGCGTAAATAAATGAAAACAGATTTTGTTTTTTCTCCCTAAAACAAATGTCATTAGGAATTTCAATAAGTTTATGTATATTATTAGGAGGGTATAGACGTGTGTGGGTTTATGTGTATATATATATATATATATGCGTTCATTAAAGCAATAACAAATCCAGATATGATTTCCGTTGCGATCGGAAGTTTTTTGTTTTATTAATTCGCCCCTCGTATCCACCCTGCCAATAGCTTGGCATCGCATTTCATATATGATATGTAAACATATTTTGCGCGAAATCCTTTTGCAATATTAAAAATGAAAATTACATCTAAAACACAAAAAAAAAAAATGTTTTCATTAATTAAAAAATATTAAATTTCCAAATAAATGGACAAATAAAACAAAACGATAATAATACTAATTGATAACTAAATGCAATGAATATTACGATACATAAATCATGATATAGTTTCACGTGTGTTTTCACAAAAAAAACACTAAACTCTCACAGTAGACTTTGCTTAACTAAACATTTAATATTTGGCGAGATTTGTTAGTTAACCGATTTGCATCATAAGCGCATCTATGTCCGCATTTCACTTAGCCTCTTATTGGTGGATCATTGTCCACAAAATTTTACCACATTTCCATGATTAGCGTCGGCATAGGCTGAATATCTCCATATTGCTAAATGGAAAATTGTGATTTTGGTTGGAGTGAGGGCCAAATATTCGAATTTAAAGCGAAGGTTTCAAGGGGGAGGTTCTCGGCAAACTGCTAATAACCGCCAAGCATGCGATTCTGTTGATTACAGATCCCGTTGAGGAGAAATGCAAATGAAAGACTCGAGGGAAGAATTGCCAAAAAGTCATATGAGCAAAAATCGTGCAGCTGCTTATCTAAATGCGCACAGTTGGAAATAAGAGTTAAACTGAGGACTGCAAATAGATGGCATTGCAGCAGTTGAATGTAGACAGAAATGTTAATGAGTTGAAAGGACACTTGCGATGACTGCGCAGACAGAAGAGAGAAGAACCGTTCGATTACTCATAACTAGTCATAACTAGTAATAAATAGTACTAGTAGTTGAAGGAGTAAATTGTAAACTAGTAAATGGATAATAGATAAGTAAATGTAGACAAAAATGCAGCTGAGTTGTCAGAAGAACGGCAAGCAAGCATATAAATGAGAGCAATAGCTTAATAGTTATTAAGTTGAAAGAAGACTAACATTGAAATAGAAGGGAACATGTAATTACTCGGCTGTAGTGCCGTTACGGAAGAGCAATGCATTTAGGCAAACGACCTAATGAATCGCATCAAACTGAACAATTAGTTCGACAGAATAATGCTAATCCGAATGCCATTTAATAGAACGGCACTGTTTATAGGTTTTCATGTTTTTGTGCATTTATTGCAGTTTTTCCATTTGCTTTCCGGTAAACAAATTTTTTACATTTTATCTTTTTTCGTTTTCTGTCCCTTTACTAGCGAGTAACAATACACTGAACACAAAACAAAATGCATACCCCACACCAACGAAGTAATAGGAAATCTACAAAAAGAAAAAAATGAAAAATAGAGAACTAAATATTATAAAATTGACAATAAATTATGACTTTAGCTATCAAAATAGTAATTTAGTTGCCTGTGAGTTTCAAATTCTACGAGCAGAGAAAATAAAAAATATTAAACATCAATACACCTCAGCTGAAAAGGGAATTAAGAGAGCATAAAACGTTATTTATGGTATTGGAAGAAAGCAATCGAGAAATAAAAAGCTGTTGTACACGACAATATGGTATCTGCTACGATTATTTACATACATCCAGGGCCTTAAAATTAAGAAATCGAACAACCGGCAATAATGAAAGGCTGCAATTTTGACTCTGGCTTCGTTTTCAAATTCAATTAAATAAAAATAACCTGATGAAGTAAATCTGTAGGTATTCTATTGGAGAAAGATCCTAGTAGTTCTATTAAGGTGTCGAGCTCGCCCATGTGCCTCTTTGGAGCTTCTTTGTGAACTCGCACTCGCACTCGCACTTCGGGGAGACGTCAAATCCAACTTGGGGCTAAGTCACGATTAGAATATCTTTATCCTCGCTGTTGCGCTGTTGCGCTGTTGCGGCGCCATCATATAAAATGATTCCGATCGTGCAGATTCTAAAGGGGTCGCAATTAATTCCCTTTATACGTCGCACGCTTACACTTTATCATATACTTTCTATATCGAAGTAATAAATTTTTCCAAATCGTTCCACTTGGCCTGTTTTCTAGCTTCACAGTGCTCGTAACCAAGATGACCAGTGTTTATCGATTAGTAAATGGTAACACTAATAACGTCTCAAGTAAATCATAACTTGTCGAAAATATATTGACTCATCTTGTATTATGGTTTGACATCTAATCATTTTTACATTTGTTCATGTCTTTTCCTACCTTCCTCCGGGCATTCGTAAGCAAACATATGAAAAAGTTATTTAAAAAACTGGCTTTATTTATGCTTCTCTTCTTATTTTGTCAACATTATTTTGTTTTTCTTACCTTAAGCAGTTAAAGTCCAACCGTCGTCTAGCGTTTAAGCTTTCGATTGTATAGGCCCTACGACTCCTTCAATTTGTAGTAGCTATTTGTAGTATCACGGCGGCACCTCTTCACCTGACCATAGAGATTGCCATCTTACGAGGACGTTTCCTCACCGATAAGTTCCTATTATCATAATTATCCCCGTGTACTGTAGCAATACTCATGTCATTCTTTGCATTAAGGAGGAGGTTATGATAGCAAGAGGTCCATGTGAAGTGTGTATGCATTTTCATTACTTTATTTATTTCTTTTTTTGGTTTTTTCTAAACAACTTCAGTTATCACCCATTGTTCATGTAAAATGAACAAACTGGCGATGGTCATAAACTTTGCTAAAAGCTTAAACAAATTTTTTATTAAACGATATGACAAACCGACATAAGAAAAAAAAATAAAAATTTTAATAAAACGTATACACGAAGCGGACGGAAGATTGCCATCTTTGGTGAAACAACGTCCTATATTATCTATGATTACGAGCTGAGGCGAACTCTCTCTACATTTACATTATATATATATGTGTGTGTGCTTTTAAATCAGATCTACATCTGGTCGCTAATTCGTTTATGCGTCGTTTCAAAACCAGTCACGTATCCGTCATCTCTTATTGAAGACGAAACGGTCATACTAAAGTCGATTTAATTAAAGCATAGTTTAAATCTTGCTCAAGATGCATCGTTTTCGCTTATTTTCACGTTTTACTCTCACGGCATTACATAGAAAATGTAAAGCTAAAGCTACATTAAAATTTTTTATTGGGGACTGATAATCAGTATAAATATTTCCCATATTTTGTATTCATGAATTTATCGAACGGGATAAATGATGGTGCGATACATGGCGGCCGTAATCATATCGCATAGTGAATCGCCATTACGATGAAACATTTGCACATATTTCATTATACATATTAATTACTTGAATGATAAACTTAAAATTATTTTATAATGCTTTAATGTGAGTAAAAATCCTTTTGTCAATTTTCATTAATAGCGAACGAAGCAAACAAAAAAGAAAATGGGAGAAGAAAACAACTTATAAATTATAATAGAAAATGTTTCAATGGCTTAAAAATCAATTTAAGCAAAACTGAGGTTTTTATCGATGATAAAGCAGCAGCAGCAACAGCAGCAGCAGCAGCAGCAGCAGCATATGGAAGGGAGTTAGTTATATACGTATATAACATACATGTATTTCTATAGACGAGATAATAACACGGCGCATAACCCATACATGCTTATTTATTTGTAACTAAGTAAATGAGCATATGTATATATATATATATATATACATATATATATGTATATATGGAATGGAGATGGCATGTCCTCGATATGCTCATGTTTACACAGCCATTTGCAGGATCAACAATGAGATGAGATTTTAGTTGGAGCAAAAACAGCAGCAACAGAAGCAGCGGCACCAGCAGCAGCACGAAAACTACATGCATTTAACAGTAGCAGCCATTTAAAAACTAATAAAAATCATTGTTAACGGCAAGTTTAACAAATTTTTACTAAGATTGGATATTTTTAAGCTTTTCAGCTTTTTACAATAACAGGTTTTTCACATTTCTTTTTTCTTTTTTTTGTTCGTTCTTCTTTTATTTTTATTTGTATTATTTTTTTGCGTTTTGTCATTATCATCATCTTATTTTTCTATGTAATCGCTGTATTTTAGTGTAGTTAGGTTTACTTTAACGGAGAGCTGGAATAATTTGCTGAAAACGAAACTGCGAAAAGTGATATTAAAGGAATTTTTAAGTGCGCACACATAACAATAGATAATCTTCGTTAGGAAAAAGGTGAGTAAAACGGGCAGGCGTAAGGGGAGAAGAACAAATAATATGTTTGTGTCATTAAAGAGAACCGAAAGAAAACTCATCCAGGTTAGATGAGCTGTAAGATTGAAATTACCTCTTGAAACTCATTTCATGATACTGAGCATGAAAGTACGCTTTTCTACACAAATTTTTCTGCTTCATTGTGCTCGTTCGTTCAATTTTAAAATGCAAATGCGTTGCCGTCCCAACATAATCGAGAACGAGAACGAGAACATTGCGATGAACGCTGCGCCGTGGCGTAATTATTCCGCAAATCGCTTGCTCTAAATTTACTCATCGACTTAAATACTTAGCGCAGACAAGGCAAACAACTGAACGAAAAAACATATTTATTGATAATATAGTTATTGCCAAAGAATAACAAAAACTATTCAAAAATTTAATATTTCCGATCTGGGTGTGTGTTAAAGTTTATTAACTTAAAATATGCGCACAATGCTTCACTAACAGAATCGCTTGATCAAGCTTGAATGATGAAAAATTATTTCCTAATGCTCGTAAATATCCAGAAGTAGCTACCCCTTTTCGGTTTTATCTGACAATATGTTTCTCGACTTAATTCGTCGCATGAAGCTACATAATTGTGACTCAAGCTAACTTTAGAACTAAAAAATAAGAAGATTTCCTACTCATCATCTTAAACGTATGTGAAAGACAACTTTACACATTGTAGTTGAGTAATGCCGTCCATTCAATACTCTATACCATTTTGGCTAATACAATTCTTCATTGATTTTCGTCATAATATGCTAAAAACTATATTTTGTTTCCAAATCAAAGCCTATTTTTCCTGACGGTCCTTAAACGGTCCACAATTAATTTTTTTCGTAAAGGATTTATTGTTAGTCAGGTGGGAGCGGAACAATGGGATCCCTTTGGATAATAGACTCATAGACGTACTGAAATCTCCACCTTTTTGCGGTGCTCCCTATCTACCTACCTTCGAGATCGGTACAATAAACAGCAAAGAAGGGCTTAAGATTTGCTATTTTTAAGATTTTCTATTGAAAAGAGTACATTTTTCTTCTCCTTTGGTTCTCTTTTGTGGAGGTCATCCAACTCACTCAAGTTCTGATAGTCAGCCATATTTAAGAGGGCTGGAGCACAGTTGGGTGTGTGTTGTGTGATGACAACCTGGGTAGCATTATTGCTTCGAGAAACGATAGTGTTCGGATGGCCTTCCGGGACGTGTGGCGTGGTCCAAAAGCAAGAGTGGCTCCTGCTGCGTACAGTAAGAAATTACCCAAAGCTCTATAGCGCGACGTAAATTCTGGGGATGAATGCCTTTTTATTTGACTGCTAATTCCGATCCTTCAGGGACTGTCGTGATGGTTAGTTTCGCGGGAAACTAACCAAGTGGTGTTTAGATGGTCATCGACGCATACCAATACGCAAAAAAATAGCTCGTACCCACTCTTTATGCAGCACCTCTTTCAATGGGTGTTGTCCTACTCCTTGGAGGCGTCGGATATCGTTTGTCAAGATAGCTTATGTGCCGTTCAAGGCAAGAACCCACGTAAACCCACATAAGGAATCTGTTAGTCAGGTATTTTCGTCATAAGGTACTAAAAATTACAAAGCCAAAAAAGGCGTGTCTCATCCCACAAAAAAAGAATGACACATCAAACAAAAAATTTTTCAATGTAGCGCACCCCAAAAGCCACTATTACCGACAAAAACTATATCTTCCCTCTCTTTCTCAAAAAAATTGCATAGTGCCCCTGAACGTACATATAATACCTACTAACATATTGCCTTCTCTTTTGTTCATTGCCGAATTATATCAATAAGAGTAATAATACAACATGCACGCGCACTTTAAAAACCTCCAGCTAAGGCGAATTTTCCAACAATAATTCGATGGATTCCATCTAAAGGTAAAAGCAAACTTTAAGTGACGATAAATACATAATTCATTTACATATAAAATGTTATGTATAGTTGAAATTCTCCACGCAACCCTTATGTGTGTCACATAACTTCCTGATAGACATGTTAAATATGAAGCGTTAAAAACGCCCGGCAAAAAAATGCTGATCAGTTAAGTAGTGCCATTAACTCCGGAATTGGAAGAAGGCGGCGGGAAGATTATCTCATTCGCCCTAGGCAAAGTAAGATGTGTCGGGCTTTACCTCCCTGCACGGTTTTAAGATAACGACAACCTACACTTAACTCCGCAGAAGTCTACGCCTGGCCGTAAGGGGAAAAATTAAAGGAAAAACTCCAGAGTTAACACTTTAGACAGCTCGGTTGTGTTTGGGTTTTCAATATATCTCGGATCATTAAGCATTGCTTTCTTTATTTACCAATTACATCGTACTTGTCCACGACGACATATAGTTCCAGCCTGCTTTCGTATTCTCGGCCTATCTACTACATCTCACATTCGGCATAATCTATCCATAGCCACCACTTTACGCCCAAAAGAAAACGCACTTATTTCTTTAGATGAATTCCTTCACTTCTCCAAGAGATAGGCTTGCGGCGGTGGGAAAAAATATTCTTATAATATTCGCAAAAAAATACTCTTGGAAAATAAAAAAAAAACGATGACGAATTACGAAAACCTAAAAAAGTTATTAATTCAATACCCGCTATGCAATGGACAACAAATAGAGGGCTAAGTCTGGCCGCTTCTCTATTCATTAAATTTTTGCAAATAGTTGGTCTCCTTTGCGATAATGCATTTGCAAGCATCCTGCGTGGAGCAATTGACGACAAGTCTTGAAAATTACACAAAAGCCGGAATTTTCATTTTTCCCATAAGCGATTTTTAGAAGGCAACCCTTCGTAGTTGGGCGATAGTCGCGCTTCAACAATTTCATTATCATTATAAAAGGTTGTGCTTCGTTTTTATTTCAATTTTTTATTTTGCTTTCGCGCAGTTGCTTACATTTATATAGAACGAAATAACTGAAGCTCACTGTTTACCATTTATAATCTAATTTCATAAATGGCAATAAATTAAAATGGGAAAACGAAAATATTTGACAACACAATAAACGTCAAATTTGCACATGTTCACTATGTGGTCGAGTAACATAGTACGACAAACAAGTACGCATACATACGTATTATGATATAAGAACCCGAGCGAATGTCCACGTGCGTGTGTTTATATTTGTATACATTTCCCTAACAATAATAAACATAAACAATAAAGTTCATAAATGTACAATAATTTTATTATACACTGATTTTTCGATTATTGTTGTTGTTGCTACTACTGTTGTTCAACGAAACAATAAAAAAAAAAAACGCACAAAAAAAGCAAATAAACAAAAAGAAAAAAATTTATGCGTTTATTATTTTAATAAGTTTAGTTTTTGTGCACAGCCCCCACCGCAACCATGCTTTTACGCATAAATGACTTTAGTATTATTATTATTATTGTTATGGTTATTGTCATTTCTGTTACGCTCTCTGTTACATACGTAATGCGTAAATATTCACATTACTGTAAATACGATATATGCAGTTGTGTATCAGAGTATTTTCTTTCTTTGTTTTACATTAGTCGAATATTTATTTTTGTACCCGCGGCAGCCGTAGATGACGATACAGTCTATTTGTAACGTCTAAACGCTAAGCTGCCAAGGATCGCACATTATGTTCATTCATTCGACGTTCGCCGACTGGTCTGTTCTCTGCTTAAATAGTGTCCTAGAACACGGTAATGCCCAAGTATAGGAGGAACAATGCGAATGCGCTCGATAAGTTTTAAGTCTTTACCGATTTATCCGAGGTGTGACTAAAGATCATTCGTGCTAAACCTCCCGGGGAACTTGATAGTTGCACTTCCTATCTACTAGGCTATGTGTGTGGCCAATATGTTGCGACAACTGAAAGCTTTCGCCAACTATTTGTAACACATGTTAAGCGGACTAATTGCTCTTAGCATCTGTATATATCTACATAGATTACATGTTTTATATGAAATATGAATTCCATCCGGTATTAATGTATAACATGTTACGTGTAGTTTTGATCCTACTTCTAGGAAGGTGAAATTCAGCACGAAACCTTTCCTTGATGGATAGAGAACCCAAGTTTGTAGAATAAACCGCAACAAATTCGAAAAGACACCGACAGTTTTTGCATATTTCCGTTCGCAACTTTCCACCAAGAAACAATGAAAAAACTAATCCAAGCTATAATTTAAAAGCCAATCGACAAAAGTTGTAGCCCAAGTATCTAAACAACATTGAAAAGCGCAAACAGTGGTAGCATCGATTTAAGTGAACAAGCTTTCACTCTATCCTGCAATCCAGCACTCCCTCGTCGTATATGAAATCTTTTTATTTTCCTTCAAAAATAAGTTTCAAATGAAATGTTATTGTGTTTTAAAGTATCATAGGGATTGAAATTTGCTTTGCTTTTAAAATATTGAAATCCTTTACGCCTAAAAGTTAATATCGACTTGTTAACTTTTGGGTGTGGTTTGTGGGCTGAAAATGTGGGCATTGGTCTTACCCTCAATGGCGAACGCGACGGAACTATGATAGCTGATTTTTTCTGGCACAAAGTAGATGCTTTCGGCTTAGACGACATGTGATTTCAACAAAAAAAATGTTACAACATGCCATATATCTCGTGGCACCGTCGACCACCTTATTACGAGAAAACGCCTATATGAGTTTGCCGTGATAACCATGTAATGCAACTCTGATTGCAATTCAACTTTTTACCTGATGATGGTGATGTTGGAACACTGAGCCACGATTATTAGTGTTGTTGGCGAAATAAGAGCAGAAGGATTGAATTCTAACCGAAGTCCAGAGACGGTCGGTCATTCACATCAAATTATCTTTAAATAAACATGACACAAATCAATATCTGAAAAATTAAAGAAAGAAAAAAAAAACAGACACCTATTTGAGACCCTATATATTACCCTATGTATAGATACGTACATGTTTAATATCCTAAACTTAACAAACCGAAGAGATGTGTGACAGCGTGCCGCAGTTATTATTATTGTTGTTGTTTGCTGTTGTCGTTCGTATTGCATCGTTAACTATTGAATTGTAACAAATTGATTGTCATAAAAATGAAAATCCGTCCATTATACTACACATGAGGAAGTTTATCTACCCAACTAAATTTTACGCTCTCACCCAAATAACTGCACCGAAGAGAGTTCATTGCATTCACGTACAAATAAATCTATACATACATTGTGTACGCTCTAGTGCTGAAGGTGGTTGTATTGATTATTAAAAACATGATGATCACACAATGATAGTCTTGCCGTTACGGAGAATGTTCATGATATCATAATAACTATTTGTTAATGTGTACTAAAATCGATTCGTCAATGGACTTGGAAACACTTCCACTGCGTTTGAATTGAATTGAATTGAATTGTTTTTTCACTGATATTTTAAGCAAATGTTTGGTTCATTAAAAAGGAAAAAGATTTTCTATATCAAATACAATTAAAACATGAAATATTTGCATAAATATGTTATTTAAAATAGGTGCATAAGACCTGAATTTGTGCTACACAAGGCATCGATCTTTTTTGTATTCATCGCAGGCGAGATATGAGTCTCAGTAAATACCTCCGGTTTATAGAAATATGTATCGGTGAGCCTATAAAATATATTTACAGCGGACCAAGTCTGTGTTTCTGTGTGTGTTCACCAGTAGATATCATCACGATGACCTTGAAATGTGATGCTGAGAAATCAATTTTGCCTTATTACTCATATCGTGTAAAGTAAGAAAATCATTCAAAGGAAAAAAATCTATTTCTTCTCCTAAGTTATGAACGCGAAAATTACGTTTATCGGCAAGAGAATATGCCTGTAATTGGCAAAACGCTATACATAACCCAAGCATAATATGAACAATTGGTCCTAAATTGCTTCCAAGTATTATCGAAATATGATTTGAAATACACGTGGTATACGATATGTGCAGTAAAATAAAGACGTAAACTGAAACCTGTGTAGCACAATATGCGTTATGCGGTGAGCGATACTCTCTACTTACTACTCACATTTCTGTAAAAATTTGAAACAATATTGAAGAGTAATATAAATGAAAGTTTAAAGAAGAAGGAATTTCTTCTTTGTTTTCTTACTGCTATGTTACGTTACAAGCTCTATAAAGTGAAACTATTCCTTACAAACACGAAATACTAAAGCACTCCAAACATATCCACCCATCCGTCTACGTGTTTGCGCTACGTGTTTGGCAGCTAATCTCATATTCAAAGTGGCAAAAGATCATATAGAAAAATTGAAATTAAGGCATACATTGTTTCCACATTGCTTGCGCGTATTTTCAAATATCATTCGATCACGAATGTGCGTTCATCTGGCAATAGCCAGAAAGATAGGAACAAATCTCCTGAAAATCGAAACGTGTCCATATAAGCTTATCGTTGGTGGACGATAATTTGAACCGAGATAGATAGAGATTGAGTAGGAAAATCTGTAAGCAGCAAGCGTTTTTCAATTGTGTCTGTACTTTTACTTATTCCTTTCATTTGCTTCTTATTTTTTTTTTAATTCCATTTAAATTTGTCAAAAGTTTACAGTTGAAATTTCGCAAGAACTTTGGCAATAATTCCTCCAGCGATAATTTCAGCAAAAATATTTAGAAACTCTTAGTTAAAAAACACTAACTTGTAACAAAAACTAACAACGATTTAGAAAACAAACTTCAAACTAATTAGAGTTATTTAATACCCGAAAAGGATATTTAAGCAACAGCAAAAACGACAGCAGTAACAACAAAAACAGCAACGATAACATTAACCCTCATGTAAATGCTTAATTTGCAAGAACGTCAACTGTCATCACACACATACACGCATACACATATGCGCGCATTTACAACTCGTTACATAAAACGCCCAAAGGCCAAAGATAGTCTAACATATTCCAAAAAAGGCATATAAGGCATTAAAACCTTAACATATACCGAGAGAGAGAGAGAGAGAGAGAGCGAGTACAAGGCAACTGTATGACTTAAGACGAATTCAAAGAACCGGCTATCCGTCCTCATCTTTCTCATCTCATATACAGGACTGAGTTCATCTAGGATTTTAGAATTTCCATTAAGACGTGCTTGCCTTCAATCCTCGGGCTGTTTCAAACATAAGGCTTGTAAAGAATTCAAAAGCGGACGAAAATCACATTTTTGGCGGAAAAGCCATATCTTGTTGAAATGATTTCGTAACAGCGAACTTAATAAACTATAATTTTTGATAGGTGCAAGAAGTCCTCTAAAAAGAGGAGAAAAAAATAATAAAAAAAAAAGAAGAAAATTGCACTTAAACATTGTTAAGACTTGTTAGCATAAAATGAGCTCATATGAAATTATATCCCTTTTAAGACTATGTAAAATATACAAATATACATGGAAGCAAACATACTCAAATGCAAATTTGGCTCTTAATGTTTTTGTGCGAGTAAGTATAAGCCTAAGTACACATATGTGCTTGCTTATTACACGCATCTATACACAATAGCACACAGACATCTAAATATCCATGCACAGATCTGTGTCTTTCATGCATATAACAATGCATTCAAACATGGCTTAAATTGTTGTGAAGCCGAGCGCCTTTAGGCCAATTTTATGTAGTATGTACAACAAGTCAGTTAGTTGCGCGTGTATGCGCTTGCTGTAACTGTGTTGAGAGTAATCACAAAAGCCATTACATCACCTAACATTGCAAATAGAATCGCATTGGTGAGAAAGGCAACAAACTACGCGATCAGGCAAACATATGTAAATACATATATCTATATTATGGTTGGCTAGTTACACATTGCATTTAAGGTATTTGTACCGCTACATAGTAATTCTCTAAACGTTGAATACACTACTACACTACTACGAATAAATAGCGAAGCGGTTGTGCAGATACGAGTGCAATATGAATGAAAATGAAATAAATTTCATGAACAACAATCAGGATTATGTTAAAGGATTATTTGTTTTTCCTTCAACTACATTTTGACATTATTTTAAAACAGCTTTCAATAAAGCTTTCACACAAACGAGCTCTTAGCATTTTTTCAATTTTAAAAATAAAATTTAATACTCTAGGACCATGGGTAAGAGACATGCGACTTGATGATTTCATGTCTTGATTCATGATGACCACATGTCCACATATAGAATACTAAGCGCCTTAAGTTCTTCTATATCTATATACTTTCACTTACCGGCCATTTGTTTTGACACTTACGTTCGTCCACTGTTAAAGATCTCGAAATTATTTTTCTTGCTTTTAATTATACAGAGATCTTAACCTGGCCGCAATCTTTAGAAAAACCAGAATGATTTAAAAAAGAAATTCAAAATTTTTAAATATTTTTGTCAATAACTCATAAGCCATAGCTCGAGGCATTGTTGCATTTCCGCCGACTGCATATAAATGTTTTTTGCAGCCAATTGCACTGTGCTGTGAATACAAATGTATTGAAAAAAAGTAGTTCAAAAAGCCAACTGAAAATTCAATACAAAAAGTAAAATGCTATTTCAATTTGAATCAAATACAGACCTCGGCATTTGTTTTTTTTTTTTTTTATGTCATCGATATTTGATCCCTTCTAATTAAGGTAACTAACTATGCGCAATAGACTTTTGTGTATAGGATGCAAGAGATATACTCATTCATATAAATATCTCCCGACAACTTGAATGCTCCGTGCGGCTTGATAGCCAACTAATGCGATATTTTTTTGTTGACGTGCAACGGAGAATGTAGTCAGCGAATTATTTGCAGAGAAAACCCACATTTTGGTAAGTAGTGGTTAGCATTTTGTATGTACAGATAGATTTTGGAGTTACGACTTGCACTCTGCGTATGCACCAGCGGAAGCCATAGAGCAAATGCTCGAACATCTACAGCCGAAGCTGTAGCTATTCTCCAAGCAATAAACTTTACCAGCCAAACCACTGGGAAAACATATATCATTATGGATAGTCTGTTGAATTTAAAATTTAACTCCTCCGAATTCGAGCAAAACGGGAATAATATCATTACCATTTAGGGAGATAGGATTGAGTTTTTCTTTTTTTCTACTCAACCATATAAGTTTCTTGGGAACTGAGCAAGCTGATCTAGCAGACAAATCGGCAGCTTCCACACCGTTCATTATTGGCGATATATTCGAGAACATGGACTCCGAGAGATATATTGAAAAAAGAATTAGGGACAAATTTGTAGAAAAAATTCGAGAGCACTTCCATTCACCCTACTTTAACATTAACTCGAATATTGTTTCCTCATATTAAAGTATTTGCAAGAATTCATTCTAGTCACGCAGCTGCAATACACCAACGAATCCTGAGAAAATCTACTGCCCCTGTATCCAATTGCGGCTAAAATCTTACACTTAAACCAAAAATTCATCACTACCAAACCTTCCCACAATGCGTAGATTCGTATTCGATACGTTTCTTCATATGGGCATCTTGAAAATACGTACAAAGCAGAATATCAATAAAATCTTCAACTGGGCGAACATGGCTAAACTAACCACCTTGCCTTACTTAAAAGTACAGCCAATAATCCTAGCTGCTACTGCTCATCGCACGTTAATCCCATAGTTTATTTCTTTTCGATAAATAATTTGCAATTTGAAGATACCTGTGCAATCCGATGGACTACGATCTGGACGGACTACGATCTGGACTATACACCAAAACTTCATAACTAAACTCTCTGTTTGTTTCCGGATAGTTGAAAATGCACCATGTATGGTGCAACATTGTTGTGATAAAATGCAATCCCTTGCCTTCCAGTAATGCTAATGTGTTCTAGGCGTTTTAGATCAAATGCTCGCCTTAATCGCATCGTTTGTGGAAAGTAGAGAGTGGAATTGTCCGGCTAACCGAGCTGATGCAGCTCAAGATGCATGATGATTCTCCCCCATTTCTAGTGAACATAAAACGTTACTAGTTGCAATGTTAATCCGGGCTTTTCCAATTCAGGACACGACCTTTTTACCGCATTACTGCCATATGTGATTCGTGGAAATTTTAACGGAACCGTCAGCGTAACGTATATGCGTAACAATAAAATATTCAGTAAGCGAAGAATGGTTTGTCAAGGTTCTAATAGGTAGAAAATCGATAAACAACACAAAACATATTTGCACGGTGTTCTTAACTCGCTTCCAACACGATGCAACACGAACATACGCCTTCGTTTTCTCGTGTGTCTCGCTAATTACCTACGAAGTGGAAAAAAGAATAGTTCATGCGTACGACACAGGTCGACGTAAAAGATATTTCATAAAGAATTAAGTGCGAAGACCCTTTCGATTCTAGAAACTCGGAAAACACGGTTTTCATAGGCAAATTTTCTAAATTTCTTTTTTATTTCAATAAAATTTTCGAGAAAAAATTAGAGATTAAACGAAAAATATTTATAAAGCTGTCGGGAAACTGTTGTGCCGAGGAATAAACTTCTTAATCTGGCAGTAACTCTGTGTGTCAGTCTTCAGGCATCATATATACGTTGCCTCGATTTGCCGTAAACATTTAGGTCCATCCATTTGCCCTTCAATCTATTGTCACAATTTTAACAGACATAGGAATTGAAAGAAAATATTAGAACTCGCGTTTCGGAATCTTACATCTTAACACCAGTGAGAAGAAGGGACGATTTATTCAACTGTACATTGCATCATACCTATATTAAACTACCTTTTTATATGACACGTCAACTCACTTTAACTAGAAGCACATACAAAATGGCAGGTGGCCTTCAATCTTGAGCGCTAAAACTGGATGGGCAGACTATTGCAAAGCCATAGCCATAAGCAAGGAGAACAAAGGGAGTTCTTTTTGTTCCAAATTTTGAACAAGCTCGCAGATCACTTTTCTTGTTATTCGAACTTAGCCTAACGAGAGAGATAAATAAAAATTTGAGATCAATCGGCATATAGAAGAATGCAACGATAGACATGAAAAAATCGAGTCACTGCTTCACTAATCAAATTCATGCATCTATGGTCAATTAATACCGTGTAACAAATTTAATAGTAATTCGAAGTTGGCAACTTCCCAAGTATATGAAAACGGTTTTTAAGAGCGCGCACACAAGTTTCTCATTCGCATAGGCTTACATTGGGGATAATTTGGGAACGAGATTAGCTTTAAGACGAACATTGCAGTCTTAATTGAAGTATATAGAGAACGTTGTAACTTATCCGTCAGCAGGAGTTGCATCCAAAAATCTTGGGCAGTTATTCATGATAAAATCCAGATCGATACCTAATAACATTAGAAATGAATGATCAACGTTTCTTCAAAATTTTTCACCTGATTCGACTTTGATTTATAGAAATTGGCAAAATATTTTGGCTTTACATTTTAATCTGCACGGCTACGAGAGATGAAACAAACAAGGCCCTACAAGTACTTGACCTCGGAACCTGCAAATGGTTAGAAAATAGGTACTTTTTAGCCAGTGAAGTTATTTTTGACCCTAAAAAATATCCCTAGAAGTCATGATAAGTGATATCGATAGAGTAGTCCGTTCCATTCTGTTTTTTTTTTCTCTTATGGGAGTGCCGTGGTTTCTACGACCTTCCTAACTTGTCCAAATCCGTGGCGGTGCAGTGCTTTAGCGATGTTTGTGTAAAGCAAAACCTTTTTTTTTTTTAAAGAAAAGGAGGCGCTTCTTTCCGTAAAATCTGCACCTTACCCCGCTTTCACCAGAGACATTATTTGTAGTCTTGTACAAACTCCAAAAATTACTTTTTCAGGATAAAATTGGCATCGACGGATGAATTGATTATAAAATATTGCATATGCGATGAGCAATGATCCCATCTATTTGGGAAAAGGGAAAAGAAAAGAAAAGAAAACCAAAGAAAAGAAAAGAAACAGAAAAGAATCAGAAAAGAAAAGATAAGAAAAGAAAAGAAAAGACAAGCAAAGAAAAGAANAAAGAAAAGAAAAGAAAAGAAAAGAAAAGAAAAGAAAAGAAAAGAAAAGAAAAGAAAAGAAAAGAAAAGAAAAGAAAAGAAAAGAAAAGACAAGCAAAGAAAAGAAAAGAAAAGAAAAGAAAAGAAAAGAAAAGAAAAGAAAAGAAAAGAAAAGGCGGTACTTCAATGAGGGGGATTCGTAACGACAATTTTCGAGTCGGTTGCTTAAATTTTCTAAATTATGAAATTTTTTATTATGAATTTACGAACGAAAAATAGTACAAGCGTTGAAACAGTATATACATATATATTTACATTAGCACACTGATTACGTAAGATTTTAACTTTAAAAATTTTTCAGAGAAATTATTCATTTCAATTTTAGCCGAACGAATTGTTTTAAATTTATATATATATATATATATATATATATAAATGCATATATATAGAAATGCTATATATATATATATATAAATGCACGTATAAAAGTGCGAAAATCCATGCATATACACACACATATATATACACACTATATATACCTATATATAGATATATTTACTTACCACAAAAACAATTTAAATAAATTTTTACAATTTCCATAGTGAATTCCTTGTTCTTGGTCTACATATATATGAATTTCTTAAGATATTGTTGCTAAGTAATTTTTAATTAAAATTTTCTGAATTTTATATATATCGTATATTTTATATATTTAGGTATATTCATGCGAGGAAACGTACACATATTCACCCACTCTCGCAAACGCACAAAACACTATTATACCACACAAATATATGTAATTAAGTCTTTCATTAGAAAATATCAAATGTGGAAACGAACGTGCTGTGTTGTGTTTCATTTTATCAAAACCAAGAAAATACTTAATACTGCTGCATAGAGTTCGTTTGAAATTTTGTTTCCAAGATTCTGATAGGAAATATTCTAAAATAGTTAAGTATTAGTTAACTGGATTGTTTTTAAGAATTTTCGAAATTCAAATTAAAACTTTTCTCTCATATGTTTTAGTTAAAATGAAAGCAAATATAAGCAAAACCCATAGGCACTTTAGGGCGAGCGTTTTTATTGTTACGGAACGAATATAGAAAAAACGCAATTTTGTGTACGCTTCTTAGCGAATCACTAATAAAGTGAACGAATATGAAACAAAACGCATACTAATGATCTAACCAAACAATTGCACGCGAACGTATAGAGCGAATTAATAAAAGCATATACAAAGGTATAACATTTTTTTTTTTAATAAGTATATGAATGCGCACGTATTCCGTAGTAGAACAGTACGAATCATTTTAGCTATGTCTTCCTAGACTAAAGTTATAATTGATCTCTGGTAATTCGCTTCGTCACAGCATTGCAAATGAACGGGAGGTTAAATCGTGTCATCCGGGGCTAATATATAGTAAGCAAAACAACTGCTATTGTTGGCAAAAACATTATTTGTTAAAGGCATTGTCTATATAGTTTGTTTATATATTTATATTAAATAGGAATTATGCGGTCACTTTCTTATATGTAAGCTAATCACATGAGCAAGTTCGATAGCCATTAGGTTTACAATTCAACATAAAATTTTATGACGTTTAAGTTTGCTTAAGAGAACCGTTAAAATATTAATTTTCTTTTCTTTTTTTTTTTTTGGTAGACTGTTACACTGTTTAAATTCGTGTAATTTAATTATCAAACTCAAAATTAACCTCAGCTTAAGTCGTCATCGTTGGTAAATAATCAAGCGGAGTTTAAAATCTGACTGTGAAATCCCACTTAAGTGGAGCGAAGCTGCATTGGACTTTCATATTCGTTATCGGACAGACGCGCATTAACTTTCGCAATTGTCTTTTTTTCCTCTGCAAAGAAGAGCTGAACACACCTCTTTTGCTTGTTTTTTTGCCGGACTTGCATAGTCATTTCGGAAATTAACAGATTCACTTTTATAGTTAGATAAAAAAAAAGACCTAACAGTACGATTTTTTAATTGAAATTTCCTTAAGACGAACACTGAAAATCGTTCAGTTTACATCAACTGGAAAGAGACTTATTACTTATCTTAAATTATTATCCATAATCCTCGATTGAACCGTTGGTTATGCGGACATTATTTGTAGTGTTGTTTAAAGCCCTTTGAATTACTTTATGACTGCCAATCTGAGATACACTGTGCGAAGGCCTCTGCCTAAGT
This sequence comes from Glossina pallidipes, assembly GCA_000688715.1. Lineage (NCBI taxonomy): Eukaryota > Metazoa > Arthropoda > Insecta > Diptera > Glossinidae > Glossina > Glossina pallidipes. The sequence goes on from KK499766.1 coordinate 4,008,889, forward strand.
AAATAGAAATTTCCAATTGATTTATTACAAGAATTTGACAGTTTACTGCGCACCCCATATACGTTTTGTCCACGTGTCCATTGCAAGCACAGTCGCGGAGTTAGGGCTCATATAAATAACGGCATTTTATTCTACACTTTAAACCATTGCACGAATTTAAATTCAAAAGAAAAACAAAAAAAAAAAAAAAAAAAATACAAAATACAAAAAACAAAAGCATGGATATTTGAAATATATCGCTTTATAATAATGTAAAAATATCGTAATTAAAATGTAAACAAAACGACGCCTATTTATTGGAAGCAAATATATGCGGTTTCTGTGTGCGTATATAAGCGAATTTATTACATTTGCATGTACGCTTATAATGAACAACAACTCGGGTTCGAGCAGAGGAAAAACCAAAAAAAAAAACATTTGTCAAATTATTTTAAATAACAATTAATATTCTGTGTGTACTTTGTGGTTTTGCGTGTTTTATTACATTAATTAAATAAATTAAATTTCATGACGTACTTGTCTATTAATTTAATTTACATATTGCAAAATCGCTCTAGAGAGCCCATCCACCCACGTAAATGTTTAGCAGAGCAAGGAAACAAATTTATATACAAAGTCGTATGATTTAGTTATATAAAGCTGTTTCATTCATTGCTCGTGGAAAATCAATTTTTTTCACATAACTATAAAAAATTGGAGGAGGAAATTAAGCAGAGGCGACGATATATTCGCAAGAACTCGGGGTCAAAAGCCGTTCAGGTTTCATACAATAACTGTTGATCAAACGCTTGGTTCTTCCATTTAATGCGATAATTTTTTCGATAAAACGAACGTGCGAACGTTTCACCTCAACGATGAACAGATGAATTTTGAAGAATCTCTTTGAAAGGAACGATCGATCTTTTCTCTCTTCCATTTCAGACTTGAGATATTTTGTAAAAATCAGTTCCAGCCACTTGCGGGCTCCTTTCTATCCTACGATTATTTCTTATGACGTCTATTGAGAATTATTCTAAATCAAGTTGGCGTCGCCATCGCCTTCGGTTAATAAAGACCCCTTGGCCCCATCATATATATCTAAATCAGGACCTTGGTAATTGTAGACCTTGTACAGTAACGAATATGCTTTCAATAAACACGTATAAACAGGGACATCTAGGAATATAAGAAGACAAAGAAGAAGGAACACGGACGAAAACTTTTAAGAAAGCATAAAACTACAAGTCTCATCAAAGTCATTCAATTAATTTTATATCAATGTAATTGTTTCATAAGTGAATCCTTTGCCTAATTACGCGGAATACATGCCAATGAGGTGGGGGAAGATACAATAGACCTACAGAGTACATATCAATGGTTAATCAGAGGGGTGCTCTTTTTCGAGACGGAAGGATTTATTGTAGCTATACAAGATAAAGGAATATCCACACGATATTGCCACAGGCACATAAGGAAGCAAGAAATAGAAACAAGCTTATGCCGGAAATGCAGAAGCAGTATAGGAACAATAGATCACATTATTGCCGGGTGCACAACACTTACTAGGACGGCAGACCTGAACAGGCACAGCCAAGTATGTAAAACCAAGCATTGGCTAAGAAACACAGGAAACAAATACCACAAACCACATATTAAAAGTATCAGCCAGTGCCGATAATCGAGAACGGGAATGCCACGATGTATTGTGACAGATAGGTCATAGCTGACCGTCCAATCAACACCAATAAGCCGCACATAATTGTACCAAATTGGCAACACAAGGCCGTCGACATTATAGACGGCATAATCCCGCTCGCAGAAAATACGCAATCATACAGAGTACAGCATACTCCAATAAGATTGCTAAATATACGGAGCTGGCATAAGATATCAAAGGTATGCACAATGCAGGAAAAGTTACTATAACTACGATCGTGATGTCTTTTAGGGGAATAGTGCCATAGGCAGCATCAAACACAAATTAAGTAAGTAATTCGAACAAGAGGTACTGCACGAGTGGAGCTGTTTTTGGTTAAGATTTAACAGATTATGTAAATATCGAAAATTCCACTAAAAATGGATATAAAAAAATATTTGTCAATATTTCTTCTTATCAACAAGTTTCTTCGTTTAGTAGAAGACGACAATTGAAAAAAATGGTTGTTTAAGTTAAGTTGTATAGCATCGAGTGCGGTCTCATCGTAAAGCATGAAAATCGTGTGACCATTGCACTGAAGCTTCAAAATAGTTGCTAGTTTCTAGTCTGACTAAGTGAATAAGTTTTTCTTTTTGTTTTAATTTTAGTTCTTCTAATAAATAGATCGATCATTGTTATTATTTATATATCACAGTTATCGTGATGCATGAAAACTTTTCATATCTTAAATGAATTGTGCTCGACCATGAAAACATAGCATTTAAATATTGCCTCATCTGTTGCCTCTTAAAGTACGCATCATCTGCTTTCATTTATTTGTAAAAGTCAATATAAGTAATTGTTTATTTCATATTTACACATATACACGCACATAAATATGCATAATACTATAATGAAATGTTTTTTGCGTATATATATATATGTGTGTGTGTATGTGTACAATGTACTTTAATATCGATTATACGTAACATTGTGTAATAAATTGTTCTCTTGAAATGAAATTATTTTCATCGCGTCGTAATTGTACATATGCAGGGACATTGCCGGTGCAAAACAAATTTCAGTGCAAAAGATCGACTAAATATAATAATTAAATATTATATACTCCTATAATAAATAAACAACTCATTAAAAGCTTAAAAATCTATCAGTCACACACCCACGTGTACCATTGAAAACATAAATAAATACGTATGGGTAAATGTTTTAAGTAAAATGAAAAATCGTCAGAGAGAGAGAGAAAAACAAAAAAATAGAAAAAAAGAAAAAGCATTAAACACCAGCTTATCAAAATATTAAATATTATTTATGCACTTTAACGACTCGACGCATTTGGACAAAGAGTGAAAGGAAATAATCGGCTTTTAATAAATAAAACCTTTTTGTACCCAGATTCAGTAGGGTGATATTAAATGTGTCTTTGTGTAAATGAACGAAATAGATATACTTTACTCTATATGTACATAATTGGGACTTACACATGAACATCTACATACGCACTACTATCTATATATATATATATATATATATAATGCGATACGTGTTCATAAATACATTCAAACAAGCACATCTACCCACCTATATTAAAGCACATTTTGCAGTTTCATGAGAACTATAACAACTGTTAACCGATATATACTAATGTAAATCGTATACAGGCGAAAGGCATATATAATGGGTATATGTGCGTATGTAGGGTGGTGCGCAGCACATTCAACATGCTTTCTAACAAGTTAAACTATTAAATGAGCTTATATACATACATGAGTTTATATACAATATTGGGATAGTGTGTGTGCATTTGTGCATGAATGTCTGTGGAATGTCCGTTAAAAGATTTCTACTTTCTATTTTACGTCCACTTTCAAGTTTTTCCCATAAGTATAAGTTTTTCTTTATTTAATACCTTTTTCACTTGATTAAAGTAGTTTTTCTTTCCAAGGCTGCGAGTCGAAGAACCGAGATATGTTTTACTCTGTACGTATTTAAGTTCTATTTAAAAACGTGAGAACATTGTAATGCTGAACAAGCAAAATTACATTTTTTCCCGATTTCATTTGTCCCGCATTTTCAATCTACGGAGAACTGTTGTTCTGCGCTTCTATCGATAAGAAAATTCGAATGAAAAAAACTATTGTTTTTATTCGGCTTAAAATGATAACGAGAACTGAAAATACATACAAAGGTGGTAGACACTCATTAGGTAGCAAAAAGAGTTTCGGGAACAAAACAGTCGTAACTTTGTAAACATTTCGCAAGTCACAAAGGGTAATACAATCGATCCAGTTGGGTAATTTAGTTCTCTATTGGATTAGGTAACACACTGGCAAGGCGTGTGTCTCGAGAGCAAATCCACTTGAAATCGTTAGTCGATGAATCGTTAACAGAGGAAATAACGAAAGTATTCGCAGAAAGTTCAATATTCAAGTCAACATAAATATGTTCATCAGTTTCTGAAAGAGTTTGACCCGATTATGTCGAACAAGAAAAACAACAAACATACAAAGTTTTCTGTTACGAATTTACGTCGCTTGCAACTTACGACTGCGTTTCCTTATTTTTTATTTGTTTGCATCAAAAAACCTTCGTTACCAAGCAGAGTCGTCGCATATCACTTCAAGTATTTTCGAATAATTTTTATAGGGTGTCTTTTCGCTTATTCGAACGGGCGCTATTCGTTTCGTTTCGTTTTGGTTGCTTCATGAACGAATTTAATTTTCATTGTAAATGATTGAAATGAAAGTATTCGACTTAAGCTGAATTTTCCTTCATTTCGTATTGCATGACATTAGCATCAGAAAATGCTGGTGAATTCATCTCTCGTGGCTCTTGTTCGTTTTGCGTGGCTACGTTTCTCCAGCAAAGCCATTTTAACGCACATTATTCAAACAAAATTCATTACTGTACGCATTTAATTTAATTACAAACATTTATAAACTGCCGGACAATTTACTCAGTAATCAACGAAATGATGTATTTGATTAATGTTTGAATGACATACATCCATACTTTCACATATATAGGAGCATATTGAACGATTTATCAAACAAACATAGATAGATCCACATCCATACATTTCCATAAAACTGTTGTTATACAAAATAGACAATTATGTATAGCATATGTAGACGGCTTCGTATTTGCAATATATGCTAAACACAATCGTAGAGCTTAAGGAAAACAGGTGAATATAGTTATAAAATAAAAGCGATGCAGAAAAAGTATTGTGTGTGTGTGCACACTCATACTGCTTGCTGTTCGGTTCTTATGCGTGTTCACGTAACGCTTAAGCAATACGGCATGTGATACATTTGTTATAAAAATTTATGTGAACACATGAGTACGTACAAGCATATCAACGCATATACATCAAAGCGAACAGGACTTGCTCAGAATCGTTCATTCTAGTGGCGTCATCTGTTGGTGGATATCTATCTAGAGGAAACACACTTCTCCGAACATGCATGCCACGGCAATTGGACGTACATATGTTCCGTTATAGTATTGTGAGTGGCAATGTGTTTTTTGCATCGGTGCAAAAAGCGTCAACGTAGTAAACTTGTGTAGAATTATTATCAAATCGCCTTAATTTATGAGCAAATTTATAGTGGTGAGTGTTTATCCTATAGCCGAGTCCATAAGCGGTTTCTGCATTTTAAGAACGGCGGTAACGACGCACATGATGGGGAACATGTTGCGCAATCAAAATTCATATTTGAGTATGCCATCAAAACTTCATCTAAATGGCTTCATCTAGAATGAGGTGACGCATTCATTCAAATGAACGCATAAAATGCATGCATAAATGTCCCTCAAGAACATTAGGTCTGTTTACACATTGGGCATACACGCTCATCCATCAGCCCTTTTAATAGATTTTCATTTCTCTACCATCGCATTTTTACTATCAATTACGATCTATACTCGTGTGGTTTATTGCCGCACGATTTGTATCTGTTCGAAAAAGGGTAGTGTAAGGGTGGTGTCTCGAGGCCAAGATTAGGATAGTTTTAGTCGAAAGGTTCAGCGAATAATAGTACACCAGTCCACAAAGTTCTTTCACATATACCGCATAGCTGAACAAATAAGGCTCGCAAGTGCCAAGTCGGTGCTCGCGGTGTTCGCGAAACTCAAAAACGTAGACTATGCTTGGTGTTGTAGTTACATACATATATATATTACTTAGACTTACGGTTACTTATTAATAACTTTCAATATAAAAACATTGTAAGCTGTTTACTTTAAGCTTTGCTGCTTTACTTTAAGCCTTTTAATCTTAAAAGTGTTGCTTAGTTCGGGCAAATGCACACAGGCACGAAAAAATAAATAATTGATGCACTCAGTCCAACTATTCTGCAATGTTTCGATACCTGACAAATCTCTTAGATAATAGTCGCTGTGAGACAGATCTGAAGAATGCGGCAGTGAAAGGAGCTGGTCGAACTTTAATTCATGCAATTTTGCGCGGGATTCGGTGCATTGGTTCTACAGTGAGTAAGCACTGTACCCACGTTCATACCAAAATTTTTTATTCAAAGTAATGAATACTTTGCCTTCTGTTATCATTATGGTGTCAGCTGCCTTTCGCAACTTCACTTTTTGATTAGTGAGAACAATGTTCAGAAAATTACGTAATATATTTTTGGTTTGCTTGTAATTGTTACCACTCCTGTGATCCCTGAAACGCACTGGTTATTTTCTTTTTATCTTCCTGTATATAGTTTCCTGTTTTCATTCCTAACAGAGTTTTTGATTGAACTGACGAACGCATGCAATGTTTTTTTTTTTCTTTAGTTACTTTTTTCCGTTTTAGTTACTCTGCAATTTAATGGAAGAAGTGAAAGCAATGACTCCGAAAAGTAATTGGTTTTCTTCTTTCATAAATACAAAAAAAAAAAAAAATTACGGTCAGTTTTATTAAGAGAACTAATTTTTAATAGTTAATCCAAGCGTCATTCTTACTAAGGGTCTTTATTTATACTATCACAAGCAAATACTTACATTAATTGCAAAATAAAAATCCATTTTTATTGGCGAAGAAAAAGTATTATATCCACAGCCGTGTATACCATAAGACTGTCCATAAGAAGAGTAAATTATAGATTGCAATAAGCTCAAAACATACGCTTGCTTTCAAAAAAATAAACCAAAAGAACCTTTGCATAGTTTCCTTCAAGGGTGGGCTTCATTTTATGGTTAAGTACCGCGTGAAAATACGCAAAATCTCATTGAAAAGTTAGAACCTTTTGCGAAATGAGAACCGGGCTTCGATATGAAGTTTAAAAAAGTTGCTGCAATTTTGTCTAAAAATTTCTTCATAGAGGCGTGGACATATATCATTAATTTGTTGTTCCGTCTATAAAGACTTTGTACATTTCTGAACATTTATAGCTTGGTGCCTTGTGATTTGCACCTTGGCATAAAAGTACAAAGCTATAAAATAAAAAACATATAAATAAAATCGCTTTTCCGCAGCTAGTTATCGCACCCGTAAAAAGAAATGACATCAATGATAGTCTAGGATTTCAGGGACCTCATATCAAAAACTCCGGAAAATAGAAGGAACTTATTCACTGTTCCTATATTGCTATATATTTGTACACTTTTGTCGATGTACGGGTGTCGCTCAAAAAACGCCTAATATATCTTTGTGCATAATAGTCATGAGCTCTCACACTCATTAACGTGCGTATTCAATAGTGAAAGCCTTATCGGCTAGGCGGCAGAAAAATTCCAGTATTGACTTTAGTTATATTTGATTTATGATGCTCTTAATTGTCACGAACGATCACATCTACATGCGTGTCTGTGTGCGTGTGTATGCGTATGTTCAATCATAATTACGAAATACGTAGTACTCTCGTGCGTAAGTCATGCGCCATTGTCGTATGTAAGACTAATTTCTTCATTCTTTATTGGCAACAGTGTCAATAGTAATGGTGACGTTACTGGTGCTGATAATCTTTAGAGGATTACTCTGTTACTGTATATTGGTTTGCCGGTAATGTCAATGCAATGGCTGGCTGTACACTAAAATATGCCTTAATAGTTGTCTCTCGAAAGACATAGCATTTCAATTGAGTGCATTGTTGCTGACTGGGTTGACTGGCGTCGTCTGTTTCAGACACATTCAGGAGCGCGTGCCAGAATTTATGTGAATTCGAAAATTTAAGTTAATTTTCCCATCTCTGTTTTATTGAGTCTCTTATTTACGCACATATGATTGCACATACATTACCACGAACGCACATGTACATACCATCGCACACCAGAAACCATATAGCACACACACACACACATATATATATATATATATATATATATATATATATCATGGGGTAACATTGGGTCGATTACAACAACTTAACTGAGCAGTACATGTTTAAATTGTAACTAAACTTGACAATTTATCCTTGTCGTTCCCCACATGTCCTTCTCATTACAAAATGTCACTTATACGTGACTATATTTTGATTTCGTAGTCGTGCATGCAAAAGCGATTAAGAGCAATACATTTCAAAAATAAGAAGCAGCTAACCATTATATACATATTTATGTATACTTTGTTTTCTTCTGTAGTTCTTTTATATTCGATGTAAAACGGACAACCGTACCCCGCCATGTAAGAGAAATATGTTAAATTAATTGAGAAGAAAACGACAATAGCAAGATTTAATTAAATTCGTTTTGTAATTAAATATGAGAAATGTACTAAGACTCGGTGATTTCACAAGCTCTAAGACAACATGTAGGCCGACTATGTCAAAGACTTTTTCAAAGTCGAAAGTTGAAAGTTGAAAGAATTGTAAAATGATTTCTTTCAGAAATTGCTTTCACTATCTAGAAGAGTTTTCGCTTGCCTTAAATCCAACTTTTTATTTTGGAGTGCAAATGCAAGTTTATTTATTCCGTTCCACACCATCGTCGCTGGAGTCTTCCTATGAATAGTTTTGTTTAAACCTTTTGATTTTCTTAATTCTTTCCGAAATCGAGCATTAGCTTTTTTGTATAATAAGAAAGCAGTAGAAGAGCTTTTGAAAAGATTTTAGTTTGTCCCTAAAAGGTTAGCTTGCGGTTCCACTAAGGAGGGGTTATACTCTTCTTAAATTGGATTATGAAGAAACATGCAACAGTGCAGTAGAAATCTTGGTCGTTTTGGATGTGATATCAGAAATGCCTAAGAGCTTTACATTGCTAAGCATTGGAAAGTAGTCACTAATCTAAATATCGTCGAGGAAATAGAAATCAGAAGGGATGGAGAGCAAGATGTAAAGTCGATTTCGAAAAATGTATGATGGGTCGATAAATATATTCGTTTTTTATTTTCCAATACAATGCCACAAGGATTGTTCTTTCATAAAGCCAGATAGTACTCACACTGGTAAAGTCCCGAGTAATAATCATTGGCAGAGACTGTATGAAGAACAGGTTAAGGAGTTCTTGCCGGGAGCAAGACTACGACAGGGAAGTACAAAACGAGAGCACCATAAATTTTTTATTCAAGTTTATTGCGACAGCTGTGACTTGTATACTTGAGCTTAGGGGGATGTTGGACTTAATGAAAACGCCAACCCCTGGTTTGCGAATGAGTTTTCCAAGAAACATTTTCAAACTATACTGTATTTATGTTTGTTCAAAAGTTGCTTTGAGAGCACTTTTATAGAATTAGTTTCTCATGAAATAATATTTTTATTTTTTTCTTTGCCGAAAATGAAAAAATAACACAATTCCTCCTCTTCTTAGTGCAAATAAACGCAAAACTTGTATGCTAATAAGTTTTTTTCTTCCAAATAAAGTTCTATTTTTATCAATTTATTTTTATTTCAAATTTTATTTAAACAAAAAAAAAACAATATCTATAAACGTTTCTTATAAATAAATAAAATAACTTTCACATAAATTGTAGAAATCAAAAAATAAAAAAAATATAAAAAAATTATTTTAAAGACCAAATAAACAAAATTGTTTTTATCAATAAGCAAAAGGCTGTGTTGGTAAAATCAAGGAGGCTAGAATACCGTAAGTGTTCCAAAACATTAATTTTTTTTTTTTCTTTTTTGCTTAGTAGATGCTTTGAACCTTCCGGAATGTGTAAAAAAAAAGTTTATTAGCCGCATGGAATTTTTTCCTTGAAACTTTCTGCTTTTTCCGCAAGAGACCGCCTGCGCTGCTAATAGTTACACCTTAATACTTTACCTGTTGATTTCCGAACTCTCCAATCTAATCTATCAGATCTTTTCACAAGGTTTTCATGTTCACTTGAAACCTTTTCCAAACAAAATTATTTTTTGCTAGCTTCACGGAGACAACCGTTGGGTGGATACGAAGCTGTAAAGCGTAAAACCTGCAATTCAGTCTTTGGCAGACGTCAAAGAAAGAGAACGACGAGGAGGGGGGCGGGGGGCAGTTTTATGGTCCTGAAATCGTCGTCTAATAGAAAAAACACTACAAAATTTATGGTGAAAAATAAATGTGCGTAACGCATGTCAGAATTTTAAACGCGTTCACCTTGAAAGACAGTTTTGGAAAGCAGCATAACTCAAACAGTTCTCATTCCTTCCATTTGAATATTTTATTGTATCTTGAAGACAACGCTCCCTATTGGAACACCTAGGAGCTTTCGATAAGTGAATTTGAACATTTTGGAAAACTCCCACGTGTCTCACTAGACATGGGACTGTATATTAAGTGTTTTTTTTTCTATTTTTATTTTGTCTTAATTCAAATTTGGACCAGTTATGCTTGGCACAGACCCACTTGAGCTGCGGTGTTGACATTTTTTATTATTTTTCAAAAATAATTTTCTTTTTCTAATACTTAAAGCTACGCTTGACCATCTCCAGGTCTAACTCCATTAGAAGGGAGCTCTGGCGTAGTGAGCTGTCAATTAGCATGAAATTAGTTATGGTATTTCCTTTTTCCTTGTAATTTTCCTCTAAAACAGGGTTGTTAGTTCACGCAAATTACAAATTTATATGCGAAAAATGGGCGCGTCGATAAAAACGGAGCAAATGGAAGGTAAACTATTGCTATATCCGTTTAATACCACAATTCCTATCCCTCAAAGGTTATAGCAATCGTTTATGCGGCAGTTTAATAAAATTGATCAACAAATAATAATAAAGTAATAATGGAAAAAATACGAGCTTTCTATACGCCTTCGTTAATCTCTTCCTCCCAACATTGCAAAAAAAAAACATTGCAATTATATTTTCTTTCATTTTCCATACACTTTTGTTCAATACTTGCTCTGTGCTTTTAAAAATTTTCTCCTTCATATCGTTGCACTACGCCCGGTTATTATAATAAAAATGCTTAGTGTCGTGGCAAAAATATGTGAAAATATATGCCAGGATAAATCACAAACCTCACAAAAGGTGACGAAAATAATTTAATAACTGTTCGTGAGTAGCATATGGTTAGCAATGCCTCCGTAATGCTGCTCACAATGAGGCTGTAAGTTAAACATTTACTTACCTTTTGGGAGTTTCTACATTGACATTAACGGTAATTTTCCGGGAAAATACAAATCAATATAGGTGCGATCGAGGAGAAAAATTGTAAAAAGTATTACACACATTTACGAGTAAATGCAGTTACTTGGTGAAACTTGAAAGTTTGGAAATATTTTAACTAAAACCACTTGCCACTATTTGCAATTAATCCCTTAATAATTGTTTACATGTTCCATCTAAGCCATTCGCTTCGAAAGCGGACCACTTTCTATTCCGTCTATCCTCCCCCTCGATCTATCTCAGCCGATATGTGTCTGGTTGTTTTTCTTCTTGTCTCCCTCCCTCTCTGTCACCATACTTGTAGCTCTTATCTACCTTACCTCCTTTTTGGTGGTAGTTGCATACGCACACATCGCCGTCTGCCCATAGGCATATAAAATATTATATATTTCTCAAGACTTTCTCAAAGCTTTCGCCGACAGACTTCTTTATTTATTGCTGCAATTGATTAGATCGGAAGAGTCAAGAGCGAACATAAAACGACACGTTGTCACCACCAAACTAAGCTCCTTGGCCTGCAATTACGATCCCGTATGTTTTCATAGCAAACAATCCAATACATAAGATAAAGATGCACGCAATAGTTTCTGCAGTTTAAATAAAACAAATTGCAAATTGGGCGCGAAACTAACTTAACCTAGCACTGCGTGTGGATGCTTATCTGACGAAACTGATTATTAGCAATCAACAAAAATTGTGAAATATTTCAATGGCTGCTTGCCCTTAATCGTCGTATGATTGTCTTATGATTTGCTTTCTCCTGAAGGAAGAACATTGCAAAGCACAGGCTGCAGGTTGGCCTTCCATGGCACGAGTACAACGGAAAGGTATGCAATTATTATCATTACAAGAAAATATATATATGTACATATCTTACACGTACGTACCATACATAGGTATATTTATTCTCTTTCCTCACTTATCAAAAAAATGTCGAAAGATTGGTTTGCTGAAGAAACCAATAAACAAGAAACAAATCTATATATGTATGTATATATATGTATATACATAGCGAGAGAAAGAGGGAGATAGAGAGATAGAGAGATAGAGAGAGATGTAGATGAATGCATTCATGTATATCCGCATGAATATTGTGATATTGTTCAGAGAGAATTTCCAATTGAATTAATCTTTATTAAATGATGACCTTTGTTAAAAACAATGCCAAACATGTCCGGCTCTTACACTTGAAAGAATTACGTCGTACCGCATGCCTATAAATTTCAATATAAAGCGCAAAGTGTTATTAAAAACCTGGCTTTTAAGAGCATAATGGAAAAACTGGGAAATTGTGTTGCTTAAAATATTAATAAATCATAAGGAAACATGAAGAAGAAAAGATGCATATACCATGCATCGATACCATAAAACCGAGTGACAAAAGTAAAACCCTCTCAGTCACACTGGCAGACAATAATTTGGACAAGATAAGTCGTGAAGGAGAGATTATCGCCTGGACGCCGCAATTTAACGGACAACGCAGTAAACAAGAACAATAAGAACACATGAAGAGACACCAGCAGACGTTAAAAGATAATTTAAGGCATAAAGACGAAGCGTAAAATGGGAGACGTGCAACAGGAATAATAACAACAACAAGAATTTTATGAAAAACGTGAAAAAAGAAAACAGGGACGGCAACGAGATAAAACCATAAAGACATTATTGCAATAAGAAGCAAGAAAAAAAAAGTAATGAAAGAAAACAGCAACAGTAGAAACCGTAGGAAACAAAGTTCAACATAGCGAACATAAGGATGAAGAAGCGTGAAAGGCGCTTTGAGACCTGGCTGATGTTAAGCAAAATAAGACATTTGCAGTTTGGTTATGGGAATATATTCACTAGTTCGATTTCCTGTGTTTATGTGTGTGTGTGTGTGTGTGTGTGTGTGTGTATGTATGTATGCACATCTGTGAATGTATATGTGCAAAGTCAAATGTTCATGCATGCGTACCGGCTTGCATACAGAGTATAAAGCGACTTGTGATGCCGTGCCTTACTTTGCAGCTTGGTTTCGTTTCTGCGCTTTTGTTTCTTTTTTGCACGTTTTTCTTTTTTTTCTCTGCTTTCTATGTTTCGGGTGCAAAATACGATTAATCGTCATAGCAAATTGTTGGCACGTTTTCAATTGACAGCAGCAGCAAAGCTTGTTGCACATACAACCGAGACCTTGTGCCGCAGACGCACGTAGACAACAGCACATATATATGTATATTTTGTTTATATTGGTGGTTGATAGCCTGGCAATCATGATTTTTACGAGGCACGCATTCATTCATACGTATGGGATACGTGTTTTCACGGTTAGGAGGGGTTAAGTAATTTTCTATGTGTCACACACAAGCACAGACCAGCACCTGCACATGACAGCGAAAGGTGTGTGCGTTTGCGTCATTCTCTCAACTATTTAAGTTATCTGCACTCGCCACTGTGTGAAACATGAATTTTTCCTCGGCACTTGCTTTACAATCTACTTCCTTGCGTTCGTCAGCACAGGCAGATAGACGAGCACACTAAGCTCCCCATTCTCATTTTCAACGCTCAACAAATATAGACCCTTGAAAGTCCTTAGCGACCGTATTATATCTTCTTAGCATTGCATTATTCTAAGCGGATTGATTGAAACTTCAGTGGAAGCAAAGTATATATCTTTTATTGATTTAAATAAATCTCACATTATATATATATATATATATATATGTTCTTTAGGGTTTTTTCTTTCTTTTCTTCATAATGTACCTATTGGCAGGGAATTAACAGGATATGCGCAAAAGGAAACATGAACTTTTCTTTCACTGACAATATTTAATGGACTTCCTTAACGATATGCAAATTACTTCTTCCAAGTTCTTATCTCTTATCTCTGGCCTTGAACGACTTCAACATAAGTTGAAATGGGCTAACAAGTCTGACCTTGCGATGGACATCATTTGTTGACAACATTTGATTGCACGACGAAGCAAAGATCTATGCAATTTTTGTAACGAATGTGTATCATCGTATCGTCCGTCTATTTTTCAAAGCGTATTTTGGAATAATCTGTCAAATCGTCACGTTACATACTCTGCCTTGCTTACGTTTACTTACGTTTTGTTAATTGTGAGCGATAACTTGGTCTTATTCAGTTTGTCAAATCTTGGCAAATGACAAATGGACGGACGACGAACAGGCATACAAAAGAAGAACATAGAAAAAGTCATCAAATCGGTAAATCGTTTCCTCTATGCACAGCGATTAAGAAATTTCTGATACGTATTTGTTTATCTTGCAAATATATCCCCGTAGTGATGATTGGAAATTTTTATTATTTACATTATTATATTTATGGGAAGTTTTGTTGGCGAACAGCACCAAAAATTCGTCATGATATGAACATAATCGTCTCTTTCTAGTCTCACGATGTATATATTTGATGATTTTCCTCATTGTGAAGCCATCAAATCTCTTGCCAAAAGCATGTATGGATGGAGTATGTGTGTGCGTATGTACGTGTGCGTGTGTGTGTGTGTGTGTGTGTGTGTAAATCACATTGGCAATTGAAAACTGTTGCATGTTCCTGGTAAATGACAACAACTTTTTACGACATCACTGATGACAATGAAGATAATGATGACGTTCTCTATACTGCTCGCGCGACCTTTAAATCATCGTAAATATAACATAAAATTCTCGGGCAACGGCAAGAGAGTTTCCTAAAAGATCATATTGCACGAATTTCTGTAATACGCACGCACATACATATATGTACGTACATTTCATACATACAACCAAACGTAAAACAGTGGCACGTTTTATATCCATTAGAATGGATATGTTTTCTGTTTCTCAAAGCTCTCATATGTCATTAATCAAATAAAGGGAAGAAGAATAAACAAAAACAATAACAAAAACAAAAAAGCCAACTTCTATCAAATAATTCCGTTGTCCATAGAAACCATAATGTATGTATATGCGAATCAGTGTTAGTATGTGTAAATTCCATTGGATCGTTAGAAGGCAATCAAGATTTTTATGGATGTCTGCTAAAATAAGTGATATTACCGTGAGCATTTTTAACAAGCAATTAACTTTAATTATTTATAGCAAAATATAAAATAAATATAATGAAAAAATTACTGGAAAGACTGGAAAGTTTCTAGCAATTCTTCTTATGTATCGCGTGCATAACAAAGGCTAATGAAATTCTAAATGCAACTTCTTTCAAAAGTAATATTATTTTAAAATGTATGCTATTTCCATACACTTTATTTTTATATTTATTTATTTATTTTATTATTTATTTATTTATTTATTTTGCACTGTATTTTTTTTTTTTTGTTTTCTTTTTTTTATCGATGAGATATGCTAAAGGCAACGCCATTATTAATAAGCCGAATGAAATCGCATCGATTGCTTGAAAAATATGGTTTGGTTGCCACTGCGACTCCACTTTGTTATTCGCCATTGCCTTGACGCTGATTTTTGCATTTTATAAACAAGAGTTGTACGGTGCTCGCATTGAGCACATAATTGACAACTGACACAGCATTTGTATGTTCTTTAAAAACAAGATGCACAAAGAAGAAGAACTTATTCGATATAAAAATATAAAAATAACTTTGTTTGCACAGTAACCTGTCACTTAGGATACTAAACTCTAAATAGAAAAAACGAAGAAATATAAATCAAAAAGAAAATGATTGAAAAAAAAGCATTTTCATAAAACTTTTTCAATCATATAAACGCAAGAAAACGGAAAATAAAACAAAATAAATAAAAAGTACGCAACTATTCGAAAAAACCGAGAGATTAACAATAAAAGAAAAAGAAAAGAGAGAAAAACTATATAACTAAATATTATGAGGAAAGCAAAAATTCAACCCGAACAACGGCCGCTTTGTCGTCCTCAGCCAAAAAGGCATAGCCGATTTTATAAACCTATCTGTGCCGTAACTACGACTGATGCAACCCCCGCTCATTTGCAACGGCGGCCGCTGGTCGATTGCCCGTTCTACAGCCTAAAATACAGTTTCGATGAGCTACCATTGGATCCCGTTAAAGATTTCATTATGGAAAAAATTTGTACCTATCGATCGACATTTATTTAAATGCATTTAGTCCACAATTTTAACTGAATTTCTCTCTCTTTCTTTCTGTCTCTCTTTTTGGGGGATTTGGCGCACAGCTCATATGCAATCTGATGTCGTTACCGGACGCTACAATATTGAATTAGAATTTCACAAATACGAAGTGGTTCACGTAAAATGGAAATATGACGACTGCGACGATGACAGCCTGAAAGATTTGCAATTGAGTGACATTGTTTTGCCAGAGTCGTTCGAACAACTACGAGCTATACCTGACTTTCATTATGGTTTTGGTGGTATGTATGAACAGGCTTAAGTGGTATAAGTATTCTAAGAGGTGAATATTCGCTTTGACGAATTCCTTGGCTTTAGCTAAGACTCATCCTTGGCAGATAAAAAATCTCTGTTAAAAAATATAAAAAGCGATGAAAAAGAAAACCCAAAAAAAAAGGGGAATTTTTTCAAAACGTAACACGTCTAACGAATTCATTCGAACACTTTTACTTCTCCCGATTATTGCTGTCAAAGGTGTTGTCGGTCCTTCTTCGAATACACTTATATTTAAATCAATTTATGTTAACGGTTTTTGCATTTTGTATTAAAAACAGTATCATACGATACATAAGCGCCCTTCATTTTATTATATAAGTAATTCCTTTACCGCATCTTTTCTTCCGCGTTTTGTGCACAGTTCAGTAGATTACAGAAATTGTAAACGACAAACACAATTAGCTTATTACGAGGTTCCTCTTTCTACACTAATGTTCAGATCGATAGCAATATATCAAAGGGCTTAGGACAATCTTCTCGCTCTTTGAGTTATTGCAAGAGGTGCGGTGTTCGTCAACAGTTTACCATCAAGCAGGAAAGTATTCCTTTAATTTGATGGCAAAGGAGTTTACACACTGATGTACACCCTTTGTCTTTTATTCCGCAACCATTTCCTGTCTTTTCGCACGGCTCCCATCGATTCCAAGTGCTCCGTATAGCTCCGTGCTCAGTAATTGTTTTATTTTTCTTCGAAACTCTTTTTTTTCAAATCTTCTTCCTCAGATTTCTTCGGCTATACTAAACAAACCTTCTCTCCTCAACAAACCGAAGCGAATAAATTGAAGAAGTAAATGCAGCAAAATATCCCGCAAAAGATTGCTCGAATAGCTCGAAGTCACACATTTTAAAACCGTAAACGAAACAAGTTGTTGATGTTTCAATTCAATTTGGCAGGAATTCATTTGTTTTGCAAGACAACTGTACAAAAAACATAGAATGTCCTAAACTGTGAAGCTGTTTAAATGTCTTCCAATTAATTTTTAATTGAAACTACTGCCAAGCTAAAACATGCAGCTTCCTTTCTTGTCAAATTGAAGAAGAAAAACAATTAATTTCTTGAATCCGTCCGTCACTCTATGATTACAATTC
The DNA here is from genome assembly GCA_000688715.1 of Glossina pallidipes. Lineage (NCBI taxonomy): Eukaryota > Metazoa > Arthropoda > Insecta > Diptera > Glossinidae > Glossina > Glossina pallidipes. The sequence continues at coordinate 4,026,525 of KK499766.1, forward strand.
TTACGTTCTTACAAAAGTATATTTATGTATGAAATGCAAATTTATGAGCAGTTAAAGTACATGATATGTTCATTTAATTTCGTTGCTGTGGGATCTTGCCAGATCCTTTGTACGCTTACGTGCAATTAAAATGCATTATTGTCTAAAATTACATTTGGTCATTTTCATACATGTATGAAATAAATTAAAATGAATTTTACTTATTCTCTCCTTTGTCGCTATTCTCACATAGCATTCCCTTACACTACAATTGTGTAGCACAAGCGGCTTCCACATGTAATGCAGGTTTATACCGAGTTGCATTTGTAAAACCAATAAGCTATTGAACTTGTAGTAACACTTGTGTGTTTAAAAAAGTCCAATAAACCATAAAAATTCGCCATGCACTTGATCGATTCAAAAATTTGAATCCCGTCCTTGATAGGAAAAATACTTGTAAGGTAGCCCCGTTAATTTTCTAAAAAAGGTTACGAAATCTCCTTACAAGCTAAAGAGTAAATTTCCCGAAGCAACGAATGCTCCCCTTGAATCATCGAATAATCGAATTGAAATTTGCCAAATATACCCAGAGTTGCATTATGAGTTCAATATAAAAGTAATTCCGTGCGTCTCGACTCCAATTAACTAAAATACCTAATCAACTAAGAGGACACATACTCCAGACCATACCATACCATAGTTCTTATGGATACGAAATTAACTCGATTTGCCAATTTTTGCCGATTTCTGCTGTTAAGGCGTAAAAGTTCCGTAAACACTCTGCCGTTAAGTTTTTGATACCTTCCTTTCTCCCCAATCTCGCCAAACATGTCCGCAGTATATTCTTATTAAAGGCAAACATAAATTTAAATGAATCTTTTCACACCATTGGATCTCACCTTTGGGATGAATAAAATTTAATGTAACTAAATTGAACTAAATTGAATAAAAAAAATGTAGTATAGACTTTTCATTATGAAATTATATAATATATTAAAATATGTATTGAGCAAAGTTTTTTCGATGTAATTATTTACATACTCTTCCGTAAATTTGATGTTTAACTTATATTTACATTTAACATATTTACATATTTCTCCATGCATGTATGTGCATAATGTACAAAAAGAAAAAAAGAGGAATATCAGCCAATATTGAAAACAACAAATTATCTTTGATTGAAATTAATATAAATTTATTTATTATTTCAGTATATATTATTAAATATATTTACATTTATTTTTTTCATTATGTCATTTCAATTTCATGCACATATGCAAACGCAGTTTGCAAAGATCCGTATCCTTGGATTGATGATAGTATGATTGATGGTAAGCGGATTACGTAACCGTATGTGCTTGTTTGTACGTCTTATTATTATTTATTATTTATTATTTATGATTATCATTATTGTGTGCGCAGGTTAATTATTACATTGTCAAGATTTGGATAAATTATGTTTTGTGCAGTTGTTCATATAATGGCACCAAAAAATGCAAAGCGCCTTTTTTATAGTCACTTTCACTTTCTCATCATCACAACAATGGTAGATCAAAACAATTTCGCTGACCCCCAAACGGGATAGACTTGCTTAAACGCGTTGAACATGCCATCAATTACATCCACAACGTCAATAACTGACTTGATCTAACTACTTACGTCGGCCGCCGCGATATTTTTCCTAAAGAACAAACCTAGTCGCGAACTGTTCAAACTGTTCAAGTTTTTATCCAACTCCCGATTTCAATTTCAAAGTAAAATTTTCAGCTTCATCTCGTTCCAATTGAAAGAGAATTCTCTAAACGAAGTTTCTAACAACTTTGGCGACCAAATTCATGATTTTCATCATTGAAATATTTTCGAATGCATTAGTATTATCTCTTGTAATAACGGGTACTCGAGTTTAAGTAGCAAAGGCATTTACCAATTATCTTAACCGAGCTCTGTGAAGACTCTAGGACAAGACAAGAGACCGTAAATTTGTATTAAAATATCTTTGCAACTATGTTTCTTCCGCGAATTTGTTGCTTTTGCGAACAGCTTTTGCGAAAATCCTTATGTTGAGTGCAGTCGATTGTTGTGGCAGCCAAACTAGAAGCTTCCGCCAATTTCCATCTATATCGTACGACTTTACATGAAAATACTTTTCAAAACTTTTTGCCAAAATTCCATACTGCAGAAAAGTACACGTGGTACATACTAAAATGGAGAGAGAACAACACTTTTAAATTCGCTTTCTACGAGGCTCAAATTCGTTTCATTCTGTTATTGGTTTACATGCCCTGCAAGAGATTTTTTTTTTTATGCTTTATAAATTTACTTCTGAATATACTATAAATAAACTCGACACTGATGATGCAATCATTGCGTTTTATAATTAATTCTTTAAATCATAGGCCAACCCACAGAGAGGAGCGTTCGTGCAGTGACTAGTTCAATATTGTATTTATATTGCGCATATCGCATGAAAGTCTTTAGTGCCGATGGACGTACTAGATTTCCTTTGCTTACTAATAATTTTGCAAGAATTCGTGGCACTCCAACGGAAGTTATTGGTAAGTACTCGCCAAATAAATAAAAAAAAAATGAAGAGTGAGTTTCTAACGCATGCAGGAGTGTTTTTACAGGCAGTTACAAGACACAAAGTGCTAGAAAATTGCGTGTGAATACTTTGCATCCGCCACGGAAAGAGCCCTTGTTTAAAGTGGGCGATCATTACACTTTAAGGACACGTGAAGGTGAGTTCTGTGATAAATTTTTTTCGTAAATATTTAAAAAGAGTTCAATGACCGAGTAAACGAGAGAACCCAATCTGACAGATATAACTTCGCTTGATCTTCTCAAGCATGCGTCAAAACGTCTTCGCTAAAAACCTACAACTCTGAATAGCCATTAATGCGCACTTTGTTTCTTAATTTATTTGGCTTTTTGATGAAAAAAGACTATTTCAAGATATAATTGCGTTCACTTTAAACGAAGCATTGACATTTTTATTTATTTTTGGTGCTAAATGTAATGGAAAGAATGTCGAATGGAACTCGCACGTATGGGCAAAATTATTGATCAACTAATTGCACCAACGCTGGAAGCTTCTAGCGAAGAAGTCAAAGATGAAATGTCTGAACCATCAAGCTCGCGATCCAACAAATGTACGATAAAAGTTAGACTTGATCCTGATTGCTCGTGCAAGAGACCAAAACTGAAGCGGGTAATTATTGCTCTTGCTCTCCCAAATCCTTTTTCATTTCCTTACGCAAAAGCAAAAGTGATTATTAAAAACTTTCGTCATCCAGTTGAGAGCAGGATGTGAATCCGAAAAGACTCTTATAAGGCGCAAAGACTTTAAATCAGATGAAGACTTTTTAACATGCTTAAAGTTATTAGAAAGCCAGTAAGTAAAGCTTTCTTCCTTATATTTTATTATCATCATATCATATACGTTTTGCAATCGTCTTGCAACAGAAATTTTAAATATTTGCAAGGCTATTTACCCATTGATCCGGAAATACAGAAGGACATCATGCTTAAAAATTACGCAAAAACATTAAAAGAGGCGGAGGAAAAATTCACTTTAAAAATCGAAAAAAGATACAAAAGTTTAATTCGACATGTGAGTAAACATTTACTGTAACTATTTTTCTTTCAAGTTTGTTTATCATCGTCTTGCATTGACAACCTTAAGCACCGCTGCCTTAATATTGTCACTTGCTTATACTTTGAGCCCAGCAAACACAATAGTGTTTCACTCAACTTTTCAATGATCCTCTTATTATGCCCGAATTATGGCATTATTGCGATTGTGGTCGCTGCTTCGTTGGAAGGAATAAGTTTCAATTAAAATTTAGCTTTGGTTTTTGCAGTTTATCCAAGTTTTCGGCCTCTGAATTGAAAAATGCCCAGAGAACGCATGAAGCTAAATTCATGCATATCCCCATATGGCATATGGGCAGAGTTATGTTATAACCTAATCTCGAAAGAATCAAACAAATGAAAATACATTTTCACATTGTATGCGTACACGTATGCCATGGTATCTATCACATCTATGTAGAGCACATATGCAAGACATGCATTAAAATATACATTTCACAAACAAGTAATATGCTAACATGCACTTATATCGTAAAGAAAAAAAATAAATGCGTAGGGCGCACCTGACCTAAGAACCATGTTTTATAAAACAATTAATGTCGAAGATTTGGTTGGAGCTTTGTTCTCTCTTATGGTCAGCATCTGGTTACAGCGTAACTGTTGACGCTCTGACTAAAGTTGCAGGCGATACAGTCGATGGAATCTGCAGAAGCTTCGTAGCACGAAAGTGAAGAAAACAGTATTTAGTAATGCAGGATAATTTCAATGAATTACTATAGAATTTTTTGAATGGTAAGAAAAATACAATCGGTTATGGTAGAGTTTTCTGTATCACACACATGTACACATGTTTGTCCTACGGCAAGAACGCGAAGAAACAAAGTTTTGATAGACGTGTCACTTGATTTTTGGAAATTTTGTTAAATTTCACCCGATTATCCATAGAATAAAGAGGGGGCAATTTGGTCGTTGTAGCTGTTGTAGTTTGTTGTAGTTTGCAAGTAATGAACGAAAACCCAAATTTCCCAAATGTCGCTTTTGAGAACAAATTTCCAGTCCTCCTTTGATCGATTTGATCGTTTCTAGTACCGGACTGCACGCAAGCTCCGAAGCTTTGGCGAAAATTAACGTTGGCGATTAGGAGGAGATTGTCTACTATAGAAAGGAAGACGGGCAGAGGACGCTATGCTTAGATCGATTCAGAATTTGATGTTCTGATCAAAGATATGTACATCTTATTGAGTCTCCGAAGCTTCCCCTTACTTGTTGCAAACGTTTTGACAAAATCAATTTATCCCGATCCTTCGGTGGGGGACATAAAATTAGGTAAAGTTTACGGTAAGTCAGGTGTATCGCCTTGCGCTACGGTTCACAGATTCATTTGGTGCATTTCTTTACTGAGATTCGAAAATTTAGCTTTAGTTGAATAGAATCTTTTCCTAGGCTTTTTTAATTCGTTATTTCGTTTCGTTTTTTTTTTTTTGCAATTCAACATAGTGTTCAACAACCACTTGCACACACCTTAAATGTATTACATTCTGGACGAGCGAAAGCAAGATGCGAAATTCTTTGACATTTAGATGTACACACGAATGTGTATACTTTCATGAGCTTCTTTCTATATGTGTAAACACGAATCGGTTGCCTGGAATCCTTACTACGAAATTGTACCAAGCGTATGAAACACGTTTTTAAGCAGCAAACTCCTATAGTATAGAATTTTGTTTGCATTTGTTAATTAGTTGAGAAGAGTGCACATTGCACTTTTCATCCAAATTAATTTGTTTTTTTTTTTTATAATTTTTTTTATAATTAGCCAGTGGTTACATGTGAGCGTGTGGGTGTACATCCAGGTACCCAAAGAAATGTTTATTTTCATATTTCCGTCTTTTTTATACCCATCACCGAAGTCTGAGCGGTACATTCGTTTTGTCAAAACCCTTGTAACGGCCAGCAGGAAGCTTCAGGAACGATATATAATCTTGATCAGTATCAAACTCTAAATCGATTTAGGCGTATTCGTCTGTTCGTCCGTTCGTCTGTCCATCTGTCCATCTGTCCAAATTGTTCTGGCGGCAGAAATGAAGCTATCAACTTCGGATCTAACAGTCGGTATTGCAAATGGGGCAACTCGGTCGAAGGACACGCCTTCAGTCCTGCGTAATCTGAGAATACCTCTGTTTGTCAAAAGCAACAAAAAATTGATTTTCTGCTCGTTCCTCATAATTTACAGGAGATAAATGTACAAAAATTTGACCCGTACTCTATGGGCTATGTTGTAGTAACTGTATGAAAATGGAAAAAAATTGACCACGCCTATCCAATATTATGGTGTATCAAAATTTAATTTTTATTTAATAGCCCTGCAAGGCGGAGACACAAGCTTCAAAATCTCCATAAGCATATAAGTGCTTACCCAATTGCAAACTTGAAATGCACCTAACCTGTCCGTCTGCCCAACCGTGTAGCATCTGCGATAAATATTCTGCCGCTCGCAAAAGCTGAGGATATCGCCTACAAATTTCCAAAAGAATTCGGAAATGACCTAAACTTTTCAAAGGACACACCTACACCACCCAGGCGCCTATGCGGTAAAAACTTTTATTTTGAAAATAAAAATCAGCATCGCGCACACCATCGTCCATATTATAGAGCATGAAAACTTAAAGCTTTTACTTTTTTTGCCTTTTTAGGATAACGGTAATGGGTATAAAAGATTCAGTCACGACCAAATATACTTTTCTTACTTGTTTTGTTCATATATATATATATATATTTTTTTTTTCGTAACTTTACATTTATGTGTCCGTAGGCTGTTGACTTTTGAAATGAAAAAGATGAGAATTATTTTCCATTATTTTTTATTGGTGAATTTTTTTTTTTTTTACAAAAAGCAGCAAGGTTCTGGTTACATTTAAAACATTAAGCTGATTTTGATGAAACGAAGCAAACTTAATTTAAAAATTTAATTTTTCACAATTAGTTTTCATAAATATTTAAAAGAAAAAAAAAGTTTGGAAATTTGTACACTTAGTAGGTGTAGCACCAGCCAGCTATTGGTAGAGGAAAGGGAGAAAATGTAACTACATTCAATATTACATTAAGTTTATTATGCATGTTGAATGTGCGTGGCGCTTATAGTCCGGTATTGAACGCACACATGGCAGGAAAAGCGATATAGATTTACTTGTGTTTGTCTAGGATAGGATGTGACTATGGTTCACTTACAGTTTTCAGTTTACGCAGGTGCTTATGGGTCGCTGCTAAACTGCATAATTACGGTGTGCCGCATACGTATCTACTGAATTGATGGATGGAGGTTTGGCTTTTTGTAATCCAGTAACGTTGATAAGCTATCAGTGATTTTGAAAGGTTTCAACTCGAATCGAATATGATTTCCTTCGTTTATAATGACAACGTAACTTGTTTCACTTACACATTAAACATTCTTTCATTTCTTTTTTTCCCCATTCACCGGATGCATGATGCAATTTTGTATATTATGTGAAAATATTTGTTGGTCGATGACGTTTACTTATTAAAACATAATTTGTGAGTATGATTGCGGCAAGTTTCCGTGTAAACATTTTAGACAATTTTAAAACCTCCAATGACGGGCTGTAGGTAAACCGAAAGACTTGCACTCAAGTCTCATATTTAGTCGTAACTATAGCGAGTACTCGGTCGGTAAAAGCATAATGTTTACCGATTGGGCGAACACACAGTAGGCTGTGGCCATTTCCTAACTCTTCCTCTATCCAATATGTTACGTCTATCGTTTATTATTTTATGAATGTATATACAACTAAGACTCAGTCGTAGAGGGTCAAGAAAATTTTAAAATTCCACATCCTATGGTGTTGAGCACTAACTGAGCTTAAATCCATATATTCAGTCAAAAAGGGATATTTTAGGGAAGTAAGTCAACACTGGTCATATCCACAGTCCGAACTAATTATTCATTATCAGTTGCTACTACTCGTACTAACTTACCACAATTAAATAATAAAATCCCATATTATAAGAAGGCGCAAAGCACAGGAAAGTGCGATTATCATAATAGCATTTTTAGCAAAACAAAACTGAGCTTATAAGTAATGTACTAATCTCTTTGTTACTTGAAGTTTTACTCAATCAACTGAAGAAACCAAAATTAATCACCAATCATACATAATAGCAGACACACCACAATGCGGTTCTCTTTAACTTGAACTTGAAGCAGGCAATAAGACATTGTTTTTCTGTTTATTACTTCAAATTGTGCACAATAAGATTTTGTGAATTCAATCTGATGATGAGAGAAGGACTACTGTTGCAGGCTTTTTTTTTATTCCCATCACCACGAACGATAAGGGATATATGCATTTTCTCAAAACGCTTGCAAAACGCAGAAGTAAGCTTGGATGGGTGGCCCTATAAACTCGACATATTATCGATCAGTAGCAAATTCGAACAATTGTAGACATCTTTGCAAGTCCGTCAGTCCAGTTTTTTGTTAATTGGTGGGGTAAACTTACTCACGGCCGAAAAGGCGAACACATCTGCTCCCGACATACACGCACAAACACAAGATAAATTTCCACACCCAGTAAATATTATATTTTTTTCTTTTAGTTTTTCTCCGACTAAGGGCGACGGGTATAAGAGATTCGGTCGCAGCCGAGTACAACTTCCTGGCTTATTTTTGTTTTTTCATGCATTTTTACAAGATTATATTGCATCAAGCCAGCTCACACATTTTCAGCATACTTATACTTCATATTCGATATAAAAATTTTTCAATTGAATTTAAAGCTTTTCAATAATAGGTTTGTTGTTTAAAGCTTCTTTTTCTAAAATGTACGTATTTTCTCTTTTTGTTTTTAATTCTTTTAACACATAAAATCAATTACTCAATTTTCTTATTTATGATGATGTTGTGATGCAATAACAAAAATTGATTTGCCTTTGGGCGAAATGTACACTTTAATTAATTTGTTGCAAAAACCACATCGAATATTTATAAATGAAAAAAAAAAAAAAAATTTATAAAATTGTTTACCAAATGAGAATGACATTTAATTATTTACACACTCATTCTGGCATTCGTAGCTTTTCTTAGTTGCTTTTTTATGTACGGACGACAATCAAATATGGACGATTTTTCTCTGTAAATAAAGAATTGTAACGGTTAACACAATACGAGCTTAGTTTTACAATCATTACAAAGAGTTTATGCCCATATTTCCGTTTATTAAAACAACGATTGCAGTCTTGGTATTAACCCCTTTTTTATTCTGCGACCACAAACGGTCCATAGGCTCGCTTGCGATTAGCGAAAAATCGAAAATTCGATTCGAAAGGTTCGAACACGCCCTAATTATCTAAAACATAATTTTATATAAATGTTATTTCGTTTTTAAATTTATTCAAATATTCCGATTTTTACATGTTGTTTATATAATTGGAGCGATTAACAACAAATACAGAAAAGTTCTATCCGAAGGAAGCAGAAAATCCTCCTTAACATAACTTGCGGAAGGAATTACGTTCACGTTCGTTAAAGTTAAACCGTTCGTTTGTTAACGAAAACTAATATTGCATCGTCTCCTACTACTATCACCTTAGCACCTTACGGTACTGCAGGATAGCTACTACGATACTACGATCGCAAATAGCACAGCGAAGGTAATTAAGAAACACCGCTGGAATTTTCCAAAAGAAAATGTTGTTGTATACCACGTTACGGTGGTAACATCACAGCGCATACCGATTTAATGAAACGTTTGAAATTTGAAAATCTTAGCAGCTAACTATTGTGCAGTCCAAACAAACTACTTGAGCTTGAAATCTCTTCAGTGTTTGCGGTTTGTTTCCTTAAGTTAATTTTAGGGCAAAAGTATCATATGCCGTCACATGTCTTTTATTTCATATTACATTTTATATAAACGAACGCAATCTTATAAGAACACCTCGGAAACCGTGAGAAAGCGTTACATTGTGAATTCCTTTTTCCATATTCGATTTGTACGTCAAGAAGGAGGCGGAAGCATAAGCCTCGCTTTCACCTCCAGGTGAATATGTCAAACAATAGTGAACAATGCTGCTGCCTATCATAAATTTGCAAAACAACATTTACGTGATAAAAGAAAAGCAATTGTATTTCTCTCTGTTAATATTAGGAGATCTGCTTAATTCTTTATTTTGTTTTTGTTTTTTTAAGTAAAATCTGCACTCCCTCTCTCTCTCTCTCTGTCCCTTTTAATAACAAAAATTTATTTATATAACTTTCAATGATTATTACTTGCATTTATTGGAACGTTTGCTTTCTTTTATTTGACAGCTCGATATATTAAGTCTAGAGACTTATCCGTCCAAGTTGATTAAGAAAGTTATACCAAAAATTACTCCTAAACTGTCGTTTTTACAAGATGCTTGCAAGTTTATTTTGAAAGAGGAGGTAAGTTTTCATTGCGTTTCGTTTTTTTTTTGTTGTTTTTGTTGTTGTTGTTTTTTTTTTTTGCTTTATTCTTCGTGCAATAATCTTTGTGACGTCAAACTAGCAACTAACAAAAAGGTTAATACAAAACTTGTTGAGCTTAGGAAAAGTTAAAAGTTAAATTGTTGTAATAAGAACTTTTAAATTATATGATACGATGATATTCCATACGCCAAGGAGTATATCAAACGGATTCAACAGCAATTTGAAAGCTTGGGAAGCAAAAATTGCGATAAAAATAAGTGAGACGTCTAAGACGGCTTTTGGATTCTCGTCGTTAAGCCTCAGAGGGCATATTTTTTGAAATAAATATATATAGCGATTTAATGAAATGTGTGAATATAGATAGCGCCATCCCTGTAATTATATATGTTACATAAATTTACTTACAAAGACATTTATCATGACATACTCTTTACACTTATGCACGTGTAATGTTCACCTTTGACTGTGGATATTGAGGCCGTACAACAGCCTCCCTAGGGATAACCATAACTTGGCCACTATGCATTGGTATGAATCATGCCGCAACACAGTAAACCAAATTGAGGTTGGAATAAACTGAATGCGTTTACGTGCGTACATACATAACCAAGCGCACCAAATAACTTACAGGCTTACATAAGCAAGGATATTTCAGTTAATAACAAGTAAAGACGTTTTATTCGCACGTGACCGACTCTTTTACACCCATCAGCGTTATATGACTAAACACCAAAAAACGGAAACAATATGGTATTGAGTCGGTGAGAAAATTTACATGGCGCGCGCGTGTGTGTGTGTGTGTGTTTGTGTGTGTGTATGTGTGTGTGTGTATGCGGATGAAGCCGATGTCTAAATTTTTGCTACCATAGGTACGTCTACTAGAGCAGTTAACAGACATATTGACCGACGGATTCAGAAACAGGATTAGAACAATTTAAACTCGATACTGATCAAGAACACGTAAACTATATAGGGTATCCCAAGCCTCCTGCTGCGTTTTGACAAGAGAATAAAATTTTAATATTTTATAGTATTGATAGGGCGTGGCCAGCTTTTTCCAGTTTCTGCTAGGCTAAGTACTAAAGTAGGTAAGCTAAATAACACTGGTAGTGTAACGCATACTATTATTTTTTTGTGAATTTTACGTTTTGACTAAGTGCCACTGAATTGTCGTGATCTTGAGGAGAGTAGAGATTTTATTTACGTTTCTTAGCAAATCTATTTACAAAATATTTACATTTTTTTTGTCTTCTTCTTTTTTTGAATATTACGAGTCAACTCATTTGACTCGACTGGCTTTGGAAATATGCTGCCTACAAACAACTTACTAGTATCTCTTTTTCCGGTAAATGTTCTGCTAATTGCTGTTAATCTCTTCGCCAGTCGTCAACTGAATGAGACGAGCGAAACAACATGAATGTGTCTTTGGTTTGTCCTTTGTGTGCTATTTGATTTCTTGGAAAATCGTGAACTTTTCATGAAAATTCAAATAATGAAATGTGAGATTTTCGTAATATTTTGTAATATTTTTCTCTTCGTGGACATGAAACAGCAGAAGAGTTATTTCAACATGCATTATAAGTTTGCATCAGTTTTTGCCGCTATTTAAAATAACTTTTCAATTTTCACGACGTTCTTATTTAGCTAATAGAAATTGAAAAGTGAAAATCCAATTTTACACACGCACGTCCGTCAAACATTTCGTCCGGCCATAGATATATTAGTACTTCAGAAGACTACAAAAACTTGAAATTATATCCAATAATTCATTTCCCAAAGTTCATTGATTCAAAATAGACCTAATCCGCCCACCATGGTTAAAAAAGGGGAAACACTGAAACATTTCAGTAAATTTTTCTTAACAGCCGATAACAAATAATACCTATTGACGTCATGCTGAACATCGATTTCCATCGGTTATCGGTTCGGTTATCACTTTTTTTTTAAGATTGTTTGTGTTTTTTGTATTGTACCGAAAGGATGACGAAAATGGAAAAAGGACAACCTAAAAATCGTACACAGATTAGCGTAAATCTAGAACTCAGTTTAATCGGGCTGACCTATCGCCCATAGTGTGCATAAAATTTCATATGAAAGTGTAAATTTGAATGTGTGTGAAAGAAGAAGAGACCTAAGATTCTTAAAAACTGAGTGCGAATTTTTGCTTCACTTTCTCACTTCAACTGAAACCGTATGTATATTGAATTTTCTGATATATCTGAAATAAATTTGTGGCAAGTTCTCTATGCAAACATAAATAAATAAATATCGACTTACTGCGACGTAGGTAGTCTTTTACTTATGATGATTTACTATTTTCTCGAGAAAATTTCGTTGTGACGGCTCTGGGAAATACAATTGTGTGTTACAAGTAAAAAACGCTCTATACACTCCACCTCATGCCTAAAGGGAACACAAATAGGTGACTCTTATTTTTTGCAAGGTATGTAATGCAATTTAAATAAAGCTGTATCTAGCATTTAATTACCAGGACAAGCCTACAAAAGCTCTACAAAAGAGCCATTGATACAGTGTATATGAGAATGTTGCAATGCGAGATTTCCATTTCCAATCTCCGCTCCGAGTACTACAGTGCCAGCACAAATAGCGCAAAAGAACAAAATGATGATTTTACTGTGAAATAATGAATTTTTATACACAGCGCCGAGAGATTATGGTGTACTGTGACGCAAAGAATAAAAACACGCATGAAAGAGTTAAGAAATTGTGAAAACCTTATATCTGTCTGTCCATTCATCGACTCGCAATCATGAAAGCTATAATTAGAATTTGGCTACAAATGGGGTTTGAATTTGCGACTGATCAGCTAACAAACACGATAAGCAAGGAAATTAACTTATAGTCCATGCAGCAGATATATTATATTATTGTTATATACTGTGTTTATAAACTATTTTGAGCAAAGACTGTTATTGCGTATTCAAGTTGAACATTGTTTTCTTTGTGTATTTTATTACAAATAGCAAATGCCAGCAACTACAGTTAGTTAAATAGTGATAGTATTACCCGAGCATTACATTCGTAAGGTGCCATGACAGCTTGCGCGCTTAGCAAGAGTCAATCGCTTGCAATTGTTTTTTCTCTTTGATGAAAACATTGCTCCACATAAGTAGAGTAGCTTTGATATCACGGCTTAACAACTCACTCATTAGGCGACGCTGCTAATCAACGGCAAATGTTAAAGCTAAGTGTGTAGGGACGCTTGCTGAAATTGCTGTCTAAGATATAATTTTTTTTTTTGCAAAAAACGAATTTTAAATAACTGTGTTTAGGCAAAGCTTTGTGGTCGCAAACTCTTTAACCTGAACATTTGCAGTTTGTGCATAAATTGCCGATTTTTGACCTTAAAAACATTTAGATTCATTTTATTCCTTAATTATTTTTTGTTTATCTATTTTTATTCTGCACGAAATTGCAAACGTTGAAAATGCTTCTTCTTTTTCAAATCTCGTAACGTTATCTTAAGAGCATATGCAAGCACTTAATGTCTAAAATGTATACATATGCACGTATATATATGTACGTATTGTAGCATTGTAGTAATTCCGGATAATGTTTGCAAACTTAACATTTTCTTTTCTCCTTCTTTTTGTGTGTGTTTTACAGAAATTATGGCCAAACATTTTTCCTGAAGTTATATTAATGGATTATCTCTTCAGCCATGAGCGACATATACCAACCGATGTCGCTGTGTTAATTATCTCATGTCTTATAGATCTGCAAGAGGATTTTCGTTATAACGTAAAACGTGCTTTCCTACGTTATCTTCTCCAGTAAGTTGCCGCACGAACCAGCCTTTAAATAACAGAAACGTTTTCCTGTATGTGAATATGTGTGCGTGGCACATACAAAAACGCAGACAGACATAGTGGGATAAACTTTTTAAAAGAAATGATGGTAAAGTACTTATGACGGCAAATAATTAGACAAGTGAAACGTGTTACGGACATTGGATGGTTTGTTGTTAAAGTACATTTGGGTAGAAATCTTAGAAAGTTTTACTTAATTAACACATGAGAAGAAAGATAAATAAACGATTAATAAAATGCTTAAAAAGCAAACGAAAAATTGTAAATAACCTTTTAAGGGATTTCTTTTCTAAATTAAAGAACGCAATAATAAAATTCCCATGCACCTTTTACGCGCACATACATCTATAAACTTATACATTATAACAAAATTATTACTTAAAAAAAAAATAATAAGAAGACGACAACTATGGATTTTTATTTATACAGGACTTTTTTGTCTGCGTACTGACTATTAGTTTGTTAGTTGATAGTTGGTTATGTGTTTTTAAGAAACATTTTAAGAGACCTTTGATTTTTAATTACCCTACGGTGGTTGTATTTTATCTTGTTTTTCGGTCTTTTGTCTTATTTCATATAAAGATCTCCGTTCGAACGTAGACGTTTTCAATTGGAGCTTGAACCGCCAGAGTTTCCTGTAATGACTATTAAAGCACCGGTGCCATGGAAGGCTTACGTGCAATTAGCACGTAACCATTTGGATCAAGTGCTTATGACAACACATCCCGTAATAAGAGCGCTCAATATACTTTGGCATCAACTGTAAGTACGCAAAGAGTCAGGTACGTGCACACAGCATCAATTTAAGTGCATTGCCAAGTATTAAATATTGCATCTATCGAACGATTTTTTTTACTTTAAAAAATTGCAAGCAAGCGTTCCTTAAGTCTGTAAAAAGAAATTGAGATAAAGAGAAATCTAAAAAAAATTTACATCAATTGCGTGTGACTGAGGCATTTGTTAGATGAGCTCATCCTCCTTATGCCATTCTCTTTGTGCCATTTCGAGACGAGATCGACGTCTGTACAACCCATATATAAATACCACGAGCTGTAATTACAAATCCGTTCAGTTAGATCGTAATAAGCTTTTATTGTCATTTTTGTTAATTTAGCTTAGCATGCGGTGATTCGATTTTTTGTTGAGCCTGCTCGACTAAGGGGCAACACAAAGT
This sequence comes from Glossina pallidipes, assembly GCA_000688715.1. Classification (NCBI taxonomy): domain Eukaryota; kingdom Metazoa; phylum Arthropoda; class Insecta; order Diptera; family Glossinidae; genus Glossina; species Glossina pallidipes. The sequence continues at coordinate 4,041,562 of KK499766.1, forward strand.
TGATTTTAACTAACATGATGGTAAATCTGTAAATGATAGGCAAATAGCGAGCACTTTCTACTTAATTATAATATGCATCCGATAATTTCCTCCGAATATTTGCAAATTTAGCAACCGCGTTAATGTATAATCGGATCATATGCCCTAACGTCTATATACCAATTCAAACCTATGGATTTAGGCGAATCGCGGGCGAACATTTTAACGTAAGTACGTAATACACGTCCGAGTTCATCTGAAGGCGATGAGATATTCTTTTTCATATATTCTTTGACTTTTGATAAAACCTACCTTAGCGAAAAACAAATGTTTTCCTCCGGATTATACCTAAGAAAGTAATTGCAAAATGGGTGTCCTCTGTCCTTTTCTTTTAAACGTAGTGGAAGGCATATCTCAGCCATTTTCAGCAGTCACTTTCCATTCTGCTGACTGCCCTCAGTTTCAAAGACATTCATCAAAGCTGGATGGCGGTAAACGCTAGGACTGCGTTTATGGAGAATTCTAGGGATTTTAGGTTTTCTTCATTTAATTTTCAAGAATTTGTTTTTCTTCTTCTATAGTGCTCGTATAAGTGGAATACGTCAATATTAAGATGACTTTCACTAATTCTATCATATTTTAAGTAAGATTTCGGGGATCGTGAAAGCCCCCCTTCAGAATTGCGCTTTTCGCAAAGTCTTCGCCAAGTTTGAAGACGAGTCATCGTCTTAGTCGTTTAGTTTATTTCAATAAAATTGAATCAAAATTGATCACTTTTACCCCATTTTGCGAAACCTTTGTGCGTTTCTTTTTCTTACTATCAACCTTTGCACGTTGCTAGTAGGAGGTTTCGCATATGTAAAAATGCACTATTGCCATGGTTGCCCCCCGTAAGTTGTTAACTACTTATAAACCGTGTTATCAAGCTCAAGTCGATATCTAAGAAACGATACGCGAAGAAATAGCATAGCTGAGGTATCATCCCACTTCTGTAAGAATCTTCATCAATCAGTTCTCAGTCTGTTCTTCGAATTGGCACCCAATAAACTTTTGAAACTTGATAAAGTAAAACATTTCTATAATTAACTTTCACTTTTAAGGAAACGCAATAATTAACTTTCGTTTTGATTTTTTCTAAATAACGCGTTATAGATATAACGATTTGGTGGTAGTAAATGCCGCTACACTGTTATTGAGTGAAGAATCTTTCAATGCCGACCAAATTTATAAATTTGTTCAGGAAAGTTGTGATACAATAAAAGACGTAAGTATTTCCTTAAAAGATTATAATCTACTCAGTGCAATACAATCATACATTTAAATATTTGTTAATAACGATTAGTTGCTTATAAATGATTGGTTACCTCGATGTGCGGATATGATGGATGTTATGCGAAAGACTTGGAAAGATTTAATACCAATGACTGGTGCATATGGTGGCCGCGCTGGTATATTATTTCGTTGTGTGCACGCTCTGATGTCGCACCATTTAGAATGTTTAATAACACGCAGTTTGGAATATTTATATAGAACTTTATGCGCGTACACGGATGGCAATTCTATTGAAAAATATAATGTTTTCGATCCCAAGCTGAAAAGACGCCCTCTAATGACACTAATAGTTTCGGTAGTTGGAGCACATTTTGACAATCCTACTGCAGCGGACTGGTCACGTGAACATAAAATACCAGGTATCTATAGAGAAGATGAAGACGATGCTAGCCCGTTTTATAAGCGTTCCAGTACATATGCAGCATTAGGAATGGAACAGGTAAGCACTCTTTTTTTTTCTGGAACGTTTCTACTGAACATTCAACTGAACGCAATTGAATTAAATTCAACTTTTTCACAAATTTCACCATTAATTTCACCATAATAATTCATTGTCCGTGCGTCTGTTCTCTGGCCATGTATTTTTGTGTTCAAACGACAGATCGCATTTTTCGGGATAATTTGACGAAATTCGGGATCCTGACGCAAGGAGGCCCACTTTTGAAAATTGTTCGGATCCGACTTGCTTTTCGAACTTGCACGTTTCCATGTAACGACTGGCCAAAATAATAAGAAAACTGAGTAACAGTATCTCGGCCTTCTAAATTGTCGTGAAAACTATGGATCGGATGAGGCAATTTTTCGAACTCCCTGTGATAGGACCGTTCCTAAGAAAATTGAATTTTTATAGGATAAAAAGACCTAATTTTCAATACTTCTTAATTATAAACTAACCTATCAATTTCGGACCACGTAGCTCTATTCTTCGAATCCTAACCCATATCATAAAATATAAGCCTTTCTATGTCGTCTAGATTGAATTTTTAATATTTTATGATGAAAATTGATCTTTAGTAAATTGACGATAGCATATTTGGATTACATAGGTCCCTATAAAGGGGCCCTAATGAAAACAAGAATTTCTATTGGGGCAACGTCTAATTAGTGGTCTATTATGACGGAGTAAAATTATAAAATGTTTGACAATTAAAGTTAATTGACCTTTTGAGCATACTCCAACAGGAGATCCTTCGTGAAAATTTTACATTTACATAAACAGAGCGTATAGCTCTTGGTGAAATATGAACGAATGACCACATTAAGTGTAAGGGATCTGATGGTCGATGGTTGTTTTTTTTTATTAAATTTGCTTATAAAATTGCTTAAGAAACTCGAAGAACTGATAGAATTTGTAGACGAGGATCCCAGCGCTAGGGTTTAAGTTCAAATTAATATTCATTAACACACATATATCTCTTCGCCACAAAATAATCTTCGCAACGTTTTATATTTTTATTTTGCTTTCCTTTCCTTCCGTTCTTTTTTACGAAGATTATCGAGCCGGAGCCTATAATAGAATTCCTTCAATTTAATTGGGGTAAATTACATATATTCCCGTATATCGATGACCTACCAGAGTTATTTATTGATCTTTTCAAAATGATATTGCGTGTCGGTTATAATATACCTCGCCTGGAATTCGTTATGTCAAAAGGTATCTGCTAACATATAAAGACATATAAAGACAAGTTCAAGAATTGTACATATTTTATTTTCTAGATCCTGATACTCTTGGTTATTTGCATTCCATACATGAAGATCATCCGGACATGTTGGTCCTCTACGAGAACGTACGCGATATTATAAATAAGAATTGGTCCGGTCCTGTAACGTATTTATTCCCCGTTTATAAATACTATTACGCATTGCTGTCGAACAGACTGATGCCCATCGTTGAGAAAATTTACACTCAATATACTCTGCCTGATCTACCTGTAAGCAAGCAAATGTTTCTCAAATGTTTCTTGTTATTTATCAAATCTACAAATATTTATATACATCTACATACAAATGTTTATATCATATATATTTATATATTGTAAAGTATTAAGTAGATGGAAATTAGTCGAGAAGCGTCGTCAAGTTAACAGATAAGTTATATATTAACGACATCAGTGGATAACATGATTAAAAAGTCAGTGAATCAATTAGTTACCGTTACAACACACAATGTCTATTTAACATCAACATCGACATCATCGTCATCATCTGCGTCTTATTTAACTGTCGGTTAATGTTCACGCTCAGTCTCAGTATGTCTATAGTCATACTGTTCTGTTATAAATCTCATTATGTGCGTGCCTTTTGCGCAAATTCATGAAAATCGTACATTGAACTCTTCAAGCTTAAATATGTTTAATTATTTTGTCTCAATTTCATTATGGGCAGCGATGCGTAGAATTAACATCAAATTTGATTATACATAAAATTTTATTATTATTTTAAAAATTTTCCTTTTTTTTTTTCTATTACAATATATATAAAATGTATGCAGGCGTAAATGTGCGTTAAGGGTACTCTTGAAATATTTTGTAGCTTATTTACTGTTAGCGAACAGAGAACAAAGCTGTCATGTGTGTGCATTGCTTGCTATACTTTAAATAACATTTTTTTTTTTTTTTTTTTTGCGGTATTATAAAGCGAAATATCTACAAAAAACGTCAATAATTAAAGTGAATAATTAAACTTCGCATCGCGGGAATAGTCTTGTTTGGAAGCGTCAAACGCCCTACATCAGAAAATTGAAAAGAATACGTTATAAGGATTGAAACTGTATCCGCGCATATCTCGAGTACGTCTCGATTAAAGGATGTGTGGATACATCTGAAAACTTTTGAGCTTTTGTTTAGTCTACAACCACATCACAGTTACTGGTGTTGTTCTTCTGCTTATCCGAAACAAACAATCATTTTGTTATAATATTACCTGTCGACTATGTACGTGTTATGCGTAGGGTATTAGTTTATTGTATTGCTAAAAGTTGTTACAATAAATTTTTATGAGGCAATTTACGCCACCGACGGACGAGGAGGAAGAAGTATATGCTACATTTTTCATTTGAAATATTTATCAGAGACCCAATCAACTAAACATAATTTAAAATTGACGCGTAAAATTCGGTCTTGACTTACAAAAGACCGTTGGAACTTGGCTCATCAGTTCCTAAATGAATTCATTCCATATACCAACATCGAAATTAAGTTCTACGCACGGAAAGACCTTTCCATCTGGTCTAATCTTACGTTGTTGACTGGGTTCCCTATGCATTTTTCCACATAATGCCTGGGAAGATCGAAGGATCCTGTGTCTTCCGTTATTTTCCCGAACGGGACTTATTTCCAGATACATTTAAATAAAACAGACGTTCAGATGCTTAGATACGACAATTTACAATTTTTCCAATTTACATGAAGTCTTCAAGAAAACTTATCTTAAAACTCTAGATAAGCTATTAAAAAAAACGCCTGAGTATCCTGGGAACGGATACTCAGGTATTGTCCACTATACACGTTTGATAGGAAGGATCACAGGTAGGGAAGGAAGTAAAAGGGGAGAACTATTTGCCTATGGTATGCGTTCGAGACGTCAAGCTATTTGCTCTGCCACTGCTATGCGTTTGCGGAACAATAATGAACCATTTCAACAATCTCAGGGACACCGGCCATATCCATGGAGGAGTATAGAGGAGCGATTCAATTCTCTTCCTCATCAGTAATAGTTTTCCTAAGTACATTTCTCGAATGAAATAATCGACATACAAACGATCGCGTATCTTTGTAATCTAAATGCGCATAGCTTTTGAGCAGTCTGTCATCACCACCTAATTTTACCTTATACAAGTAAGTGTAAACGATGTACATTCACAGAGATGGAAATTCATATGTCATGAGACAAACATAACTAATCAACAGCACGATGTTTGTGAGTCTTTTCGTATATTACTGGATTGTAATTATTATTGGATCCATAAGATTATTTTTTGAAAATCATTTGCAATTGTCCGAAGAAATCGTTTTGGTTCGGTCTAAGATCAACCTAATCTTGACTGTTCTCGATCACTCTGTTCATATAATTGATGGTAAAGAACTAATGCCTCTATTTTTTGTGTTCTTCCAGGCTGTAGTGAACTTAATGAAAAAATTGAAAGATATTATCAAAGAATCTTATACGTTGCGAGATTTTGTGCCACTGAACTTGTTCAAGCTGGACAATCGCCATTTAAAAGGAGCAATTGTTATGTTGACGGATCGTATTTACGATTTCATTATTGATTTTTATAATGCAGCAAATATTAACGAGAACCGTGCGTAAGTATTTAAAATACCAAAAGAAAGTAATTTTGTGAGAGCATTTTAACATGCCGACGAGACATACCTACTATGGAAGATAATATCTTCTCGCAAAATCATCGTAGAATAGTAAATCATAAACAATATTTTCTAATCCGTTATGTATGACAACAATCTGTGAATTCCAATATCCGAACAGTTTCATTTCGTTTGTAGCATTCCAGAAGGCGCGTCAGCACAAACCGCTAAGAAGGAATATTGAAGTGAAAGTGATTTGCCCGCAAACAGAGTTGACACAAGGAAAGAACTATAAAATAAATATAAAATTCGAGTCCCATTTTAAGTTGAAAACTAAAAAAACCTCTGATCAATTAAACGATATGCTTGTTGGTCATTTGTCAAGTTTTATAAAGTGTAGCGCTTTAAAATAGGGGTGATGGGCATCAAAGATTCGATAAAAAGCGAATGCACCTTTTTAGTGAAAAGAATTTTTTTTTTTTTTTTTAAAGACAGTTAGCCATTTTCATTAATTGAAGTTTTCTTTTCTGCATTTGCGTTCCATTCATGCCTTTAAATTATGCCTTAAATCATGCCTTTTTCTTATATGAAAAAAAAAAAAAAAAACGAAGGATATGTGACATTTTGGAGTCTATGTCTATGAAAGCCGGCGAGCGTCCAGAAGAGACAGCTGAGGTCGTAGCATTGCAGAACTACTTGCTTGAATGTCGAGATGAACGTATATTCGCCATAAAGAATGATATAAAGACTGTAGCTAAACGTGTTCTCTTCCTGCTAACACACGCCATACATACAGGTAATCGTTATTATTAATTGCGTATAAAAGCAACGTTGAAGCAAGAAAATAAGAACAACAAGTCTACATAGAAACTGCACTAGACTGCATTAAACAAAATTAAAAAGTTTCTGAAGAACGTATTGAACAAACAATGGGATAAGAAATATAATGAAAAATATTAATTATTTTTAAAAGAAAACTTAAACTTCTATTATCCTTAGAGCACACATCGTATCAAATCCTATTTCCTTTTTCCATATGTATATAAAATATTTTTCATATTCCCTTTGTGCATTCGCCTTTCAGGTTTAGCAAGTAAAATATGAAAATTCTTCACTTTTCTATCGAAACTTTTTACTTAAGAAAATTGATTCGTCAAAAGCAGTACAATCAAAAATATATTCCAAACTCTCTTATATTCTTCCAACCTACCTTCTAGTATAGATAGTACACAGAGACACAGAGATACATGGAGGAACAAACAGGCGGATAAAAAAATGAGTAACAACTCAATCTGTCACGCAGATCAAAGATATGTTACATATAATGTATATACAAATGTTTCGCTTATTTAAAACAAAGCTAGATTTTTTCATAACCCTTAGCCAATGGCATGAGAAGATTCCTTCTTACATATAATATAACTCCTTGCTTAGATCTATAATATTTTGAACTTGTGCACTCTAGAGGCGGAGATACATTTGAATTCGCGAACATTCATCTTACCGGGTGAATTGGAAGAAGTTTTGGATTTAAGTGCTGTTCGTTTAAATGTTATTCGTGACAACTTGGAAGCTAGACTGCGGTAAGTTCATGCGTCCTGCATTATATATAAAAATATTATGAATGAAAAGTTGCATAATAAAAAATATACTTGGAAAAAATTGCTTGAAGAATGAATAGAATTTAAAAGAATGTAAAAGAGAGAAAAGTGATCGCATTTTTGGTAAATTAACTCTATTCTTAATAATCGGATATTTCCCAATGCCATAGAGGGATGGGAAACTCTAAGTGAAGAAAAATTTTTCAAATATTTTAGTGGAGTGAAGGAAGAAGAGAAAGATCTTTGTTCAAGTATATATACATTTCTGAAGATTCAGTCCTTTTCGAATTGCTTTTGTCATGAAAGCTTTGGCAGTTGTCCAGTTAGCTCAATGCCGACTTCTGGAGTCTTGTGTGTAGTGATAAGTCCATATTCCATCCATTGTCACATGATCCATGTCACACGCATACATCCATGCCACATGGAAACATGATTTCAAGTACTTTCAAAACATATCAAAAAGTGTCGTATTACTCTGCGAGGCTTTATGTCGCGGCTTATACATCATATCCTTCCAATAACCGTACAAGCACACTGCGTGATAATTAATAGCAATAATTTAAAATGGTTTTTCTTTGGTGATGAGATAGTAATAAAAATAGTCTTGGTCTCCTTCGCAAGTGGCTCTCCTTTTGCAATTCTTTAATTTTCATAGCTATTTTACCGGCTCTTGTTTTACTTCGTGGTAAATCATAACCCACTTAAGACGCAAAGTCGTATTTTTACCAGAAACAAAATCTTCAAACATTGCGAGCGCTTTCGGCGACCGTCACTTCGTCACTTCGGGAAACCTTTGTAGCTACGTGTGCAAGTCGTATATAATTTTAAAATTATTTTTGTATGAGTAGCGACCCAATTTTTTGCTTATTCACATCCTTTATTAGTTTTGCTTTATCTGTATTTATACATTGCTTTCATTTTCGTTTTTTTTTCTTCTTATTTGTAATGCCTACCTTAGTGAAAAGCGAACAACTTTCGAAAAATTAATTCTATTTGAAAAACGTCGCATGGATGGTTTTCGCGTTAAGGAAACACGCGAAATGCTTACACTGGATGAACTTAAAGAACGTGTCGAAACTGTCGATGAGTTATTTGACATGATTGAAGTATGTATCGCACTGCTTGGTGGCTACAACTAATTCATGTTGACGATAACTGCTATTGTGTTTTTGCGTTTGTGTTACTTTTCTGGCAGAAACTGAGTCGTGAAGCCAAAGCTATTAACGTTGAAGAACATTTACTGCAACTCGATATATCGCCATTTTCAGCGTTGGCTGAAATTTTGGAAAAAATGGAACCCATAGAGAAATTATGGAACACAGCATATGAATTTGAAAAAGACCATCAAATATGGTATGTACGATTGTTGCTATGCTTTTTTTGGCATACGATTGAAAATTCCAATAATTTGCGCAAACGAATGTCAGCAACTTTCATCAATTTTTATGACGCAATCAAGGAATACGTAACGTTTTCTCTTATAAAAGCACATTAAAAACGATGGCAGAGCGGCCGGTTTTAAAATTAAAAAGAACTTCGAATGCCAAACTGTAATTAACACTGATAGCTAAAGTTTGCTATTTAGTTTTTGGCGCTTTCTTCGATTTGAGGGAAATTTTGCTGTTTGCTGCCATGTTTTGGGAGTACCATATAAAGTTACTTGGTATCCACTATTAGGCATTAAATATAAAAATTTTCCTTGTCTATTTTTATGTGTTACATATAGACACCACGTTCATTTAATTTACCTCAAGAAGAATCCATATTAAGGATGAAAATCACATTTTTCCCACATAACTGTTAGAATATTTGGAAAAAAGTAGGATAGGTTACGTAACAGTCTTGTGCTTACTCTCGACTAAGATGATTTTTGAAATAGTTCACTGGCTTATTTTTTACAAATGAAATGCAGCATCACAACTCTCAAGTTATATATGAAAATTCGCTAAACTTTCTCTCCCCTTTCATCCTATCGTCATTGCTATCGCAGAGCGGGTCACATCAGTAATTTCCTTAATCATTAAAAACTCAACAATCGTTAACAGCATTTAAAAAGAAATAAATAAAATTATCTGGAACAATCTTCAACAACCCCATTTTAAGAAATGAAAGCAAAAAGGAAAAGGCAAAACGACGCTTGAACAGCATGATTTTCTTCTTGAATACTTGGAAAATCGTTGATAGCTGCTACTCCGGTTATTGCTATCACCACTATATAGAATATATCATATAATCATTACGTAAACACACCGCCAGTTATGTTAAGTCAATACGTTTGGCTTGTTTAAATCTTCGCTAAAATGTTCTATTAGAATGAGGGACGGATGGTGAATTTCAGCACGTTATTTAGTAAAATTTATTTTTCCTTACATTCCTCATAAAGTAATGTCGTTCTCTCTCAAATTGATTAAGATGAGTTGCTGCTGATATTTCTAATGCTGTTACTGTTGCGTCTTGAATGTTGTTCGAATTCTATTCTATGTCGCTTTTTCCCATACGTTTTTGCAGGATGTACCAGCCGTACTCATGCTTAAATGCGGATGTCATAAGCGAAGAAGTTGAAAATATGTACAGGGTAAGTAAGTAGGAAATGGCGACGTGAAACTAGGGTAGTTCTTCTTCAATTGATCAGATTATGTTGCACACAACTGACAATTTGGACAGTAACAACTAACTGCACCTAAAACAAAAAATGACGAAAAGCAAGGCGCAAATACTGATAGGCAAAGCCCGACTTGTATCTACCGCTCATAATTTTCAACATACTACTTGCTCACTGTAGAATTTCCGATTACCGGGCGCGATTTTAAGTTTCCGATAAAGTTGAAGCAAGCAAGCAATATTTAGCTGCACAAAGTTCATGAAAATTCAGATTTTATTCAAATGAAAGAAACTTTCGAAGTTGACAATGCGGACCGAAATGACGGACATTTGACAGGGCTACTTGTATTTCGCGACTGAGGTGGATGGAATTTTATTTTTACTAAGACCAAGATGAAATTAATATATCTTGCGATGTGTAACAAAAATTTCATTTAACTGAGTTGCTGTGAGGTGCATGCAAACACATTTCAAAGTAGCAGAAGAAAACACGGACATGCATAAACTATTTAAGTGCTCTGCGGAACTTGTGTAAGGCAACAGGAAAGAAGCAGCAGCCTGTTAGGGTGATGTTGCAATATAACGCATCAGTGCATTTTTACACGCTTTCCGATTTCATTTCTATCGTTCGAATGCTCACAATGATTTTTGATATTTGTTTTTTCTCTTCTTTCTATTTTCACTTTATTGAATTTTTACTTTTTCTCCATTTTACGTCGCATGGTCAGATAATGTACAAACTGTCACGTCAATTGGCTACTAATCCTATGGCCAAACGTGCATGCGAGCAAATGAGAGCGAAAATTGAGAAATTCCGGGTTTTCATTCCAGTCTTAGATTCGGTTTGCCGTCACGGCCTAGAGGATAGACATTGGCAGAAAATTTCCGAGCATCTGGGCAAAGAATGCAATCCCAAATTATATCCATCGCTACGGGACGTGTTGGAAGCTGGTATAATGAACATTTTACCGCAATTGGAGGAGATTTCAATAGCCGCTGGCAAAGAATACGACTTGAAGACAGTACTAGATAATATGAAGAACGATTGGAAAGATGTGCAGTTTGATGTTCTCCAGTATCGCGATTCTGATACACACATTTTAGCTTCAATAGATGATATACAAACGCTATTGGATGATCATATAATGCGTACGCAGGCAATGAAGAGGTCACCATTTATAGTGGCTCTTGGTTCTAAAGCCGACGACTGGGAGAATCGCTTAACCCAAGTACAAAACATAATTGATACGTGGACTCAAGTTCAGGTAACCTGGATGTATTTAGAGCCTATATTCAGTTCCGAGGACATTATGAGACAAATGCCTTTAGAAGGCCGCAACTTTAAAGCCGTAGATAAAGTATGGCGCAGGATTATGCGTCATACTAATCACGATTTACACGTTATGGTAGCCACCGAATATCCCAATATGCTCGATATATTCCTTAAAGCAGTAGATGATCTGGAAACTGTACAGAAAGGTTTGAACACTTATCTCGAACAGAAGCGTTTATTCTTTGCACGTTTCTTCTTCTTATCCAATGATGAATTACTAGAAATTTTATCAGAGACTAAAGATCCCTTACGAGTGCAACCTCATTTAAAGAAATGCTTCGAAGGAGTAAGTTGCGAATTGCTTACTCAAAGCGAAAACTCAATAATAAACTTTTCTATTTTCTTAGATTTGCATGTTGACGTTTGATGATAATATGGAAATAGTCGAAATGATTTCGGATGAAGATGAACATGTAGCTTTAGTACGCAAAGTCAGTCCTCAATCAGCCAATGTAAGTGATAAGAATTCGACGTCGATGAATGTTGCATATACGATATCGACCTTATTACAGGGTTTGGTGGAAATTTGGCTAAAAGATGTTGAAAGCGCTATGCTGCAAAGTGTCAAGGAACAGATGAAGTTTGCATGGGAAGACTATTTCCAAGTGGAACGTATAAATTGGGTAGTATCTTGGCCGGGACAAGTTGTCCAAGGCATATCTTGCATGGCCTGGACATATGAGGTTACGAAAAGCATTTCTTCTTCACATAAGCAGCGATTAAGCAGCTAGTTCTCAATTTTTATTTTTAGGTAGAAGAAGCAATTGAGGCGAAGGAATTGCCTATTTATATCGAGAAGAGCAATTCACAAATTAGTGACCTTGTGAAATTAGTACGTACGGATTTGGCGACTGGTACCCGAATCACAATAGAAGCTCTTATTGTGTTAGATGTACATGGTAAGCAGTTCACTGGTTTTGCATTCATTACAAAACATCATAACATGTTATTACGTAAAATTCGCTCTCTTCAGTTACATGTTATATCAGATTTTTGTATCTCAAATTAGCTTAGCTTAGGGGTTTATTTAAAAATTGGAGGATTGGTTTACAGGAAATGAGTTGTAATGTGACGGTCACTTTACTATGGCAACGAGAGATTCATCATTTCGCAATACTTTACGTCACTGATCAAATCGATTAATCGATTATTTTTTTAAAGACTACAACCAATTTCAAGGCTTCAATTTTCTCAGCTTTGAGCTGTTCATTTGTTCTTGAAAATTCCTTTTGAAAACAATCACAGCTGCCGTACTTTGTTCTGGCGTTTTTCTAATCCTCTTAAATGAGGTATCCCCACTTGTATTTGTAAGCAAAGGATTGTTCTTTATCATCCATCAGCTGCATAACACAGCCCATATTTTATGATGCTGGCGACACTTAAGTCTTGAAAATCTCTGTTTGCTCCCATTTCCTTTCCTACATTTCATTCTTTGCATTTGCATTCCAACAGAAATAAACGGCTTTGATGCAGATTCATATTTGATCAAATATGTGCTTTTCGTAACGTTATGGTAAAATATTTTTCTCATTTTTATATGAAGCTCGTGATGTCGTCAAATATTTATTGGATATGGATGTAAGCAGCTTGTTAGACTTTGATTGGATATCACAGTTGCGTTATTATTGGAAAAGTATAGATAGTAAGTAAATGAAATAAATTAAAGCCACCGCTAGTAGTCAGCCATAGTTCAAATTTGATTTTTAATTATTAGAAAAAGAGGACTGGGTGTTTGTCAGTATGGTTGTAACCGACGTCAAGTACGGCATGGAATATCTGGGTAATACAACACGCTTGGTAGTAACACCGCTGACCGATCGATGCTACAGGTCTAAAAAAGTTTATTGTTTTAGTCAAATATCTATATATATATATATGCATGTATATATACATGCATTAAATAATTTTTATTGTAACGTAGAACTCTAATGGGTGCTTTAAAGCTATGTTTAGGTGGTGCACCCGAAGGCCCTGCGGGTACTGGAAAAACGGAAACCTGCAAAGATTTGGCCAAATCCGTAGCAAAAAAATGTGTGGTTTTTAACTGCTCCGATGGCTTAGATTACAAAGCGTTGGGCAAATTTTTTAAGGTGCATCTTATTGTTTTTTGTTTTTCATTAATTTAAAATATCGCAATATTTTTATTTATTTATGTTTTCTTCTTTTTTTTTTTTAAATTAATGACTTTAAGAAAACTATTCACTCATTCCTGCCCTCTCGTGTTAATAGAGCCCTTTAACTGGTAATCATTTGTACACCGCAAGAGTACACTTTTGTTCATTTTAACCAAAGAAACATTTCAATTGTACTTCAATCTGCTATAAATGCTGCCTGCCCAAGGTATACAAACAGAATGTGAAGACTTTTAAGTATCATTGAATACTTGCTTTGTGCGAAAGATTTAAAGCTTTAGAGTACATATGTATGTAATAAGAGAGAGCGAGGAAATAAACTTTAAGAAATATTTCATCCATAGATTTCACGGAATTTATAAACAAGTAAGACTGTCATAGTCGGTCAAAGGCAGCTTTATTATAGTCTGATCCATGTAAGCGTACATCACCTCCTCAACTTTGACTCGCACTTAATTTAGGCTTAAAACGGCTTTCATAATTTGTATAGCGAAATTTCCACGGATAGATGTTGCATCGAATTATATGCTTACACGACGGCCGGTTACGCGCGTAAAGGCATTCTATACAATTATAATTTCCCTGACAGTAAGTCGAACCAGTTTATTACTCGATTAACGTAAAAAAATGTCTTTCAAGTCATTCAAAGAATCTTGACTCAAACCTTGTTAAACAGGATAGGGTATGTATTTTTCAGTATGCGCATAAATGACTGAGACATGTTACAATTGAAAACACGAAACTTACATATTCTTACTGATAGAAATGCCAGGTACAAATAAACAAACAACAAAAACAAAAAAGTGCCTTTCAGTGCATCGAGAAGAAAGACTTGGAAAAGTTAGGAATTAAACTAAAACCGACTAAATATTAAATTGTGCTGCATAGAAATTTCAAATTATTTTAAACTCGACCTAAATTACGTACGTCAAAATTTGATGCGTTTGTTAATCGCTAACCCTTCCCTTTATTGAGTATTCAATAAGAAAATATTTTGTTTTACTTTACAAACTCAAAGTCGTTTTCATCTAGTTCTCTCTTCTCGTTGAATTAAGGCAATAAAAATAATGTTCTCATTCAGAATCAGAGTTTGGCAGGGTGGCTATGTAATGTTGTAATTTTAAATAAAATAATTCCACCCAGGAAATTGGTTTGTGTATGTACAACTTTGTAGGACTTGTTTCGAAGAATGATATTTTTTGGTTCGCCAAAGTAAATCGTTTCTCACTAATATTTGATGTTCCTTAAGGTTACACAGTTACTTCTTTTATACCAATAAAATGAGACCTACAAACTGTTAGGTCGGGTCGAGTGCGTCGTAATTGAACAAAAATGAGTCCAAATTTCTTTAGTATCTTACTTTACTTACTTACTGCGATCTTTTCAAAATTTGACCTTCACATCCTACTTTTGTGAATCTTTACGATGATCTTGATAATAATCGTTGATATTTTAACATTTTGAATTTCTCAATATTATGACCTGTAAGTCTACAGCCTGAGCAGGTGGATCATAGACTTGCAGGCGCATTCTGCGCAACACCACAGCAACATTTCAAGTCACGAGGAATAAAAACGCTTTTTCGCGACGTAACAAATCTGTTTTAGAATAAAATTGATATCGAGGGCGTGTTATTACGCCTATTCTTTCGGAATACCAAAATTCATACAAAGTCGGAATAACTGCAACAAGAAAACACATCGTTTTCCACTACGATTAGTGACAGGTCGCACCAAAATACCCTTTTTTTGTTTTGTTTCATTGAATTATCCGATGTCTCGAATTCGCTGAGTAACAAGATATCTCTAATCCCTTTAACGTTTTCAATCTGTTACTTGAAATATCATGTCAGATTCTGGAAATTTATCTTATCACAATTATCTAAAAATCACGTAAACGGCAACATTCCATTCTCGCCATCGCCTGCCACATTTATGCCCAAGTTTTTTCCGATCCTTTAGAAATGGCCTGAGAAGTCTTTTTACGGGATAGCCTTAAATCATCGATTCGGCTTTTATCTCCTCAAGAGCGATCTGTTGCGTTCGTTGAACAGCCGGAAGCCCCTCGATACTAAACCATGCGAGAAATATTCTATTAGCTAAAAATCATTATTTAACAAATGGGAACGCAACAGTTTTTCTTCCCAATCGAGATTTGCCGCTTTTGGGACAAAGGCGCCTTGTGAAATGGTTTACGTGGATCCAAGTGAAATGGTCGTACCATCAGCACCCTAGCTAATTGTCAATCGGTAGTTTTCGAGCACAAAATCCTTTTGATTCCCTTGACGTGGCTTTTATCGGGTAATGCACACAATTGTATAGGGCGCTGTTCGACCTTAACTTATTCCCCACCTTTGCAGTTTATGCACCACTTGTGAACATTGTTTTGCGACATATCCTCATTGCCAAAGGTCTTCTATAACACCTTCACTGTTTCAACGGCAGAATATTTATTCTCCACGCCAAATTTAACGCATCCTTTTACTCGACGAGATCAGGCATAATAATAATAAAAGAACTCACTGTTGTATGTTTATAAAAACACATATACATATACTGCAGAAATTGAACATGTTACTGTGAAACACTATACAGACGTCAAGACGTCGGACATCTGCTATTCATAAAAAAATAGTTTTGTGATTTCGTAGTACCGGCGAAGTTTAAATTCACCGTATTTTTTAATCAGATTAGTATACACTGACATTTTTTTCATTCATTATGCAATGTCAACATGCGGACCGATTTACGGACACACCTATGTTGACTCTCTATCACGAACTTATATATCGGATGGATATGTAAAGGAGTTACAGGGGCTATATCATCCCGTCTTAATGTGTGTATGTATGTGAGAATAACTTCTAAAAAAAGTTCTATACGTGTAAAGAAAAAGAGAAAGAAAAAAAACAAAAAACGAAATAAACACATTAAAGCTTTATGAATATCAAACGATACCTTAAAAATGTTTCTAAAATAAAGGAAAAAAAGAAAGACTTAACAGGCACACAATCACTAACCAACACATATTCCAATGCACACAAAAAATGCAAAAAGCAAACGAGAATGGTATCCATATTACATTAATACCGTTAAAAAAAAAAGGAAAACGGAAAAACAAGTATTAACAACACAGGAGACAAGAAAAATAACCAGAAAGAAATAAAAAAGATGAGAACCAAGGGAAACTTTAGAAAAAGTTTAAGCAAAGAAACCACAAGAACAAAAGTATATCTTTACATAACTATCTGACCAAACATATCTATGGATGCATGTAGCACAAGACGTAAACATAAATCCTGCGCCGCTTTCTATGCTCTCGAAAAATGCATTAATAACAAAAAAATAAATAAATAAATAAAACACATAGAGGATATACTCAGCAGTAATAATCCGAATGAATGTACGTAAGTGAAGGGCTGTGGGTGAGTAAATGAGTCAGTGATTGAATGAAGATAACGTGCGTTTTCCCTTTTACGTTTCACACGTTTTTTTTTTTTATTAATTTTTTTCCTTTATTTTGTTTTTTTTTTTTTTAGATTCGCTTTGTGTCCGTTTGTGAATGATACGTTTTTCTTGTGTGCATTTATTTTTTATCCTTTGTTCCCATTTTTTTTTTCCTTGCATATGTATAGCATAGAAGACAGAAATTTTATTGTTGTTGTTCGTTTATGTTTAATATTTATTTAT
This sequence comes from Glossina pallidipes, assembly GCA_000688715.1. NCBI lineage: Eukaryota > Metazoa > Arthropoda > Insecta > Diptera > Glossinidae > Glossina > Glossina pallidipes. Next base: position 4,058,536 of record KK499766.1, read on the forward strand.
TTATTTATTTTTTTTTTTTTGTTACACTCCGATCTCTTTAGGGTCTGGCACAATCTGGCGCGTGGGCTTGTTTCGATGAATTCAATCGTATTGAATTGGAAGTATTGTCTGTGGTTGCCCAACAGATATTAACTATACAGCGAGCCATTGGCAGAAAAGTGGTGCGATTTTTTTTCGAAGATACCATGCTGCGTTTGGATCCTACATGTTCGGTATTCATTACCATGAATCCCGGGTAAGTTTTGTACAGTGATGCGGAATTTCGATACACAAGCACACACACACACGCACACGCACACGCGCACGCACATATGCATGCATTTTTGCGTGGCCATTGCTTCCACCCCCGGCCCCTCCCCCCCTTCCACACATACATGTGCACATATAAAACACAGTCGCTGGCTGTCTTTTGTTTCCTTTTGATGGAAATTTCTTGTAAATTTATGTTATTTTACATTAGAGTCGGTAGGAGGAAGATGGGTGCAGTGCGTTGTAGTTTGCTTCTTTCAAGAATTCTTTAATGTCTACATGTAGATGTTAGTACATGTGTGTATTCCTGTCCCATTTTACCATTGATTATGTTGACGCAGCAGTTGTGTATATGGTTTGTATACAAGATTCTTTTTCCGGTTGTTGCTTCCATTGCCAACTACTCGGTTGGCTGGCATTGTTAGCGGTTAGCAAACAATGTTTGCAAAAAAATTTTGCCTTTAGACTCGTTTCCATTTTTTTTTCTTTTTTTCGTTTTTATTTTTTATTTATTTTTTTTTTTTTTTTTTAATTTTTTTTGTTTATTTTCTGTTTTTTGTACTTTTGCCTCAGTTCCTTTTCTTTTTCGGGTAACTCTTTTGAAATTCATTTGTGCCTTCAATGCACTCGTACACTTAAATGCTTTTACCCTGACTTTAATCGTTACCGATTTTATACTATTTCTCTCCTTTTTATATCTACAAACGCATGAACACATGTAACCAGAATTGTTGATATGATTAAATATATTCTCATATGTACGCACACTTTAACATTAAATCGAGCAATAAGGTGTTGGAAAATCTTGCGATTTGTAAGAAAATCCTGAAGATGTAAACGACATCTTGTTTTAGTAAAAAAATGAATTTTAACAAAGCCAGAGATATCTGTCTGATGCTATCCGATTAATGCTTACAAAACCGTCATAATTATTTCTTTAGTCAAAAAGCTTTTTCTGTTCACAGTGCATTCGAAGGGCGTTCGGAATTCGCCTAAAATAACAGTCGTGCCGTTTCGTTAACCTTCTTTCTTAGTTTCCATGTCGTTTTTATTTATCATTACAGTCTTTTGGTTAACGTTGCATACATTGTTATGTTTTGTCAATGCATTATTATACACACGCTATCTATAGGCTAACACTACAATATACTTTTCATTCTGTTCGTAACGTTCAGATGTAACTCTCTCTAGGAATAGAAATTGAAGAACAGCCGAACCACCCCCTATGGACTTGTAGTTATCTCGAATCAATTAATATGGAATATTAGGCGGTGGGCAAAGACATTCATTCCTAGACAGTTGAATTTTTAAAGTTGAAAAAAAGGAAAATTCCAATATTTTGTTTGATATTCATTTGGAATCCATCGCAAACGTACTCATTACAATATTTCATATAAGATTTACGGCCAATGACGCGGATTGATAGTTGCGCCATAAAAGACTGGCGTTCGAAATTCGTTTTAAAGCGAATGCAGTTCTCTTAGTTTTAGTTATTTCTAAAACGCATAGCTACACCTAAAACGAACACGAAGATAAACACACAGCATGGGTAGTTTCTTTACGATTACCAAGCCAACTGAGAAGAACTCATCAATATTTCTACTGAAACTGATTGTCTTTTTTGCTTTTTTTATGTTGTGTAGTTTCGCTTTTTTTCTTCCTCTTTGCATTTTTAAATATATTATTCTTCGAAGCAAATCTGTGCAGTTACAAAATTCATAGCAGATCTGTGCATGCGATACGATATATGGTGATTTCCGTTGTATGTATATACTAAAGGGTCGTAACAAGTTTAATCCTCGACGTTTAACCTCATTTAATAGAGTATTGCGATGTGTGCATGTGCGTGAAAGTTTTTACCAACAAAGATAAAACAAACAAGTACGAATTCTTTTCATTCGGCGGGGGCCGAATCTCGCACACCCACCACTATGTGTTTCGCATTCTACTCTCGAAGTTCTTTTGTTTGATATCCATATCGGTGGAATTATTAAGAACATATTTATCGCGGTGTCTACCATATACATTTTAAAATTGACCCATTTTTAGGCAGAGAATATATCTTCACGTGGGGAATGTACAAAATAGTTTTAAACACTCTGTCTTGCCTTGTGATGAATAAGCAGAAAACCTCAGCAAAAATGGAAAAAAATAAAATATAAGTATTGGTAACTTTATGTGGGTGTGGACGATTCTTTACATTTTAGGACGTAAAGAGCAGAGTGTTGCGTAGAATGAACGTAGAAACTTTCAGACTTCTAACGTTAATAATTTCCGAGTAGCAAGCAAAAATTCAAAAATTTTTGTAAAAAAAAACCGAATTGCGTTCAATTTATGCTCCACTGCACGCTTCTGCTCCGACCAATTTTCAATACCAACCTGCGTGCAGAAACTTTTAATGTTTCTACTAAACTTGAAGTTGATATCTTGATGTTTACGACAAGGAGAATGCCAACAATACACACATAGTCGGACAGACATGGGTAAATCAACTCAGAATTTCACGCCGATTAAGAATATATATAATCTCTAGGGTCTCTAAAGCTTCCTTTTGGATGTTACACACATTATGAAAAAAACAAAACGGGCATACCCCCATCTTACAGTGGGGGATATAATAATTGCATAATTATATGATGTATATTCAAAAAAAATTAATAATTATATTAATTCAATTTCATTAACACTTAAATATGTGTCTTCTCCTTCGCATGCAGAGGTTTCTTTTTAACTCATCTCTTCATTTCATTTAATAAACAAATGCAAATAGAAATGATATTTCTTGGAAATATTGAAATTTTACGTTCAGTTATATTTACTGCTTTGCTTTCATATCTCTTTGAAATGTGTTTGCATTTGTCTGCAAAAATGCAAATATTGCATTGCATATCTTGAGGGGAATTTGGATAACTCATTCTCAGCAAGTTGGTTCACTGGCAAGCGCTTTACCGCCAAAGGTACGAAGGATATACCGAATAATTATGCTTTTAGGTAACATGTTTTATAAAATGTAAGTTAAAGTTTTTACCCAATATGCGAGTGTATGTCCACGTGGACACGTCATTGTAATCAGATCGCATTCATTTTTGATCTTGGTCTGTGGCAATTAACTAAAAACATATGTGCCGTGTGTAAGCTTTCCGCAATGCAGACGAATGGACCGATCGATGGAGAGAGAAGAAGAAAAAGACTGATTTTCAGTTTTTCGATTTAACTAATTGCATACAGCTGGTATTGGTCGATATAAATGATTCTCAGACTTCATTCGATGTAAAAGCAAAGAACAAACGATTGAGTTGACTTAAGGGGGTAGTTCTTCAAAACACCAATTTTCTTCCTTTCTTCCTTGCCTAAAATGAGCCTATGAAAAGCGAGAATGATAAAAAGGCAATTGTGGGCGTGGCAAAATTCGCAATGGTGAAAACATTTGATTTCCCGGACATAATGACAAGACAGCTAAACGGATAGTGCTGAACGGTAGCTGTGTGCTTCTCGAATCACAATTTTTGAATACGGCAAACAACATAACATAAGTATCTTCAAAACAGTATACTGCAGCGAAATACGTAGGCTTTTTTCGATATTTCAATTTAAACATTTTTTATTAACAAAAAAGAGGGACTTTCTTTGATAGCGAATTTGAACTTTTCGACTCGAACGCCAGCTAATTACATAAAAATCAAAATTTTCAAAATGGAATGTTTTGTTCTTTTTATTTAAATTTGAACAAGTTACAACGCTCGCGCTGGGCCTCGACAACTAGAGTGATCGCCAGAGAATAGCTGCGATGCTGCATTTTTTTAAATTCTTCAAATTTACTGCTTTTTCCGATACTTTAAAAGGAGGTATCCTTCATGAGTGCTTCAGGAATCTTTCCTTCGATCCAGTTGTTAAAAAAACTCGTCTTTTAAACTGTTTGGCCCCTTAAGGCCAACACATTACCAGGGAATTAACATATTTGCGTTACGCGGACCGATGCACCGGCGGACGGACGGACCGATGGACGGACGGACCGATGGACGGACGGACCGATGGATGGACGGACCGATGGACGGACGGACCGATGGACAGACGGACCGATGGACGGATTCGTAATAGTCAGAGCACTTTTAAATGATAGTTAAACAGAATTATTCACCTTAATAACAAAAAAAAAAATGACTTTCGCACAGCACAAATAGAGTGAAGTGAATCGATGTTTAAATGATTATGTATTGCCCCCCTGTGTGTGTGCGTTTACATAATATTAAAAAAATCCAACATTTGTTGTACATTTTCCAAGCCTATGCACAAAATTTTTGGAAAATATATGTAATTTATTTTTGATTAAGACAATCATTTTACTGTATTGCATGCCGAAATTTATATCAGGGGCAATAATGGCAACAAAAATGTTATGGTAATAAAATGGTCAGAATAGAAACAGAAAAATATTTTTTGAGTTCAAAATATTGAAACTAAAACAAATTGAAATATTTTAGTTTATTAAAGACCACCAAACAATAATACCCTACGTGATATTGCCTTTTGTTGCAGATTGCCTTGAAAGAGCAGAAATTTTCTGTTCTGCCTTTTTTTTTATATTTTTATTTTTACTTTGTTTTTCTTACGAGAAATCTTTTACGGAAAAACCATTTTCAAAATCACTTTTAAATAACATCCATTTGTACATTTAATGTGCAAATAAACATTGAGATGTGCATAAACGTAGCTAACTGGTCTAGCATAGGGCAAACCAAATTTAAATCTATTTTCATTATTTTAGCTTTCCTTTCTAGCCTTAGTTACCAACATTTATACAAAATTATTATACATTTGCTTTATGCAGGTGTTTAGAGAATAATGAAAATAATATTTTTGGTAACTGCTCGAACCAATCAATTCTATTTTCTGTGACCAGACGACCACATGCGTACGCTCGTCCCTATCATATAGCACACATATACCTACCTCCTACTAGATCCTATATATATACATATATATGCATTGCTTTCTATTAGTTTTTTATGCGTTCATGTTGATTTACAGTTATACAGTTATAGAGACATTTTCACAGTATATCGATCGATTCGTTTCTCTATCGAAACAAGTGCAAGTTTAATAAAAATAAAAATAAAAAATGATTTTTTTTATTGTGGTCTTCTATTGCTGTTGCTTTTATTGTTGTTCTTGTTATTGTTATATATTTAGGTTGACTGAAACCAAATTCTATATTTGAGTTAGGGTTTTCGATTGCGGCTGCTGTGAATAAAATATTCATAACATTTTAGTTTAGAGTGTACTTACATTTCACTAAATAATGGAAAATTTTCCAAATTCATGTGAGGAAAGAAAACCTTTGAACGCTCAAGCATTTATCGCAAATCATTTCAACTAAGCATTACGATTAGCATTAGAATTCAATTTTTGAAAACATTTCGTTGTCACAAAATTTCGTTTCTTTGCGGATCCATTTCATTGTGCTTGTTGGCTGTTGGAATTTAGCTAAGTATATATTAGCTAGATTTTAGCTACCGGTTTTTCGACTTTTAACACTTCCAAAACCTTCTATGCATAATGAGTGAGGTTTGCGAAGTATTTTTACCAGCTTTACGTTTATCGGTTTTGATATATGTCGAAAACGTATACTTTCATCTAATCAAAAAATAATGCACAATGCTCCTACCACTGTGCCCACAAACTTTTCTCCTTTTTATATCTGTTCATTATTCCATTCATTATTCTTGACTTACATATTAGACTTCGTAATGATTCTTTGCCAATCAATCGCATTAACAATGCAGGGCGTGACTCGAATATTGCGGTTCTATAGGAGAGTGTTTTGTTTGACTAGAAATAAGAATTCATCCGAAATAAGGGCATCTACGATGGGGGAAAATTAAACTCGGTTCTAACGTACATAGTTAATCCATTGTTTGGATACCATAGTTGAAGGCAAATTTTCCATTTGCTTGTATATCCCAACGTACACCAACCATGCTTATCGGATCTTAAATATTTCAAATTATATTTTTATATGATTTGGCAACACGTTAATTAAAAGCCATATTTACTTAGGCAATCTTACTTGTATGTAGTGTGCTAGTAACGATTGATCTCTAGATCTAAACAAGATCACATATGTAACCACCTCTCACCAACGTCAAACGAATTGAGGTGTCACTAGTCATCAAGGGATCTCAAAGTAAGCGAATGGCGTGTTGAGTTAATTAAGGGGAAAAAACAAAAAAAAAAATTGATATCAAAGTTTCTTTTTGTAAACAATGTTTTGTAATCAACTCCAAAACGAACTTTTGTGCCCGTGTGTATATGTATATATAACATATATATACATATATATAACATATATATACATATAACAAACCAAATATATCCGCTCTCCTGTGTATAAGCGTAGTATGCTTAAGCTACTAAGTCGAAATCCAGTTTTCCATCAAGTCATTATACCTATAAAAATTGAATGCTTGTGCCGACGGCACTATTGTAGTAGAGTTTTTTCAATGACTGCCATAGGAGACTAGGAGACTAGGAGACGATAAGAATAACGACATCTAAGATGGCATCGTTTTAGTCGATTGCCCTTAAGACATTATTAAACAAATGCACGCTGTTGACATGCGGTTTCAAAACAACGGCTGCGACTGTTAGAGAATTGATGGGAGGAGTGCTCATAATTAAAAGTCCTTTCCCTTGTTTTCTCTAAAACGCAATTAAAAGTACTTCAATAAAATGGGAAGTTTTACTTTAAAGCATGTCATGAGTTTTATCGAATTCATGTTTGCATTTTGCAGCATTGAATGGTTGTTATATACCGACTAATTTGAATGCTAAAGAGAAACTTTATTAATTTAAATGATCTGCAGGCACTTGAATTAAATAATGAAAGGGATAAAGGCTGTTATGCTGCGATCGTGTAGTGATCTTTTGCTGACCTTCATTATTGGAAAGTAGCCTTTATTTACTGAAATAAAATTAAGATAGATTTTTACATACTAGCATGTGCGACTAATACGCACAAGTGTATGTATGTGTATATGATATTAATGAAAAGATATTGAAACGTTCACAGAATAATGCTCTCACCACTGTGTGTGCACTTGAGCACACACATCAGTAAATATGTCAAATTTGATATTTGAAGAAAGCATTAAAATATGAGGGAAAGTGTGTGGACGACGCCATCGTTTGTGCTTTCGTGTTTCGGCACTTAAGAAATGCAAAAATAAACGAAGAATTACTTTCCAGCAAATACGAAACGATGAAAAGGCCGCACCTAAGTTCTAAGGAAAAAGGAAATATTATATAAATATGTGCGTATGTATGTGGGTATCTACTATTTATATTATCTATTTATGCATATGCTAATAAACAGGCAGGCAGCACAGACTAACGTTTGAAGAAAGAATCAGGACAACTTAGATGGGTTTAATAAACTGTGGAGAAAGACAGATTTTTAATTCCTCATTAGGACTTAATAGTAAAGTTAGTCTAGCGTCCAATAACATGGACGATAAAAAGTAAGAATTATTCGATTGTTGTTCAAACTCCCTACTGAGCAAGCAAAAACGACGGCTAAGTATTACGTATGTAAGCAATAACCTCACAACAGCAGCAGTTATTTTGCGATAACAGAAAAACTATAAATGGCTGGACAAGTCATCTTAAATTCCTGTTCAAGATTGTGAGCGGGCTGTCCCGCAGACAAATGTAAATGAGCTTATGACTTATGCAATGGCTCGTCTCTTCGTGTTGCTAAACGAGCCGTATATAGGGAACATAAAAATGTTAAATATTAACCTAATGACCTAAGGATATGAACATTTTTGGAAAGTATTTAGTTTGAATGGTACCAGTACTGGGAACCCTTGCCTTGTTTGTTGTGCGTTTAGCCTTTTCTGTACATATCGATGTTTAGTTATTTACCTACGCACTGACGTACGGATTTAAGTTTTATACATCCAAAGGAGTATGAAGTCTGCCATTTGCATATGGTTTCAAACATATTCAAAATTTATTACTGATATTTTTCTTTTACCTCTTTTTTTCTGTTCTTCTTTTGTTCACTAAAAATTTTTAGGCTTTTCGTTTATATTTTCAAGATGTGTATGCCCTGTAGAGGGCTGGCTACCTATGGCCGAAATGGAACGAGCAAAAATTTTTTTATTGCATGGCATTTAGCCATCAAACAGATGAGGCAAAAATATTATATCAATTTTCCTGTAAATATTTCATTTGCTATAGTGTTTGTGTATGTTAGTGTGTATGCAATAATTGCAATTCTTATTGATTGCCATCATGAATCTATTTCTATTTCGGTTTAAACAATGAACTTTAAAAGTGTCTCCACAATTTTGCTGACACTTAGCTAGTGTGTGTGAGGAGTGAAAACATACAACACAACACAACACAACACATTTCATTAACAAGAAAATTCAACTTTTCAATTAATTAGAAATATGTCCTCTTGTTATTAGTTATGCTGGTCGTACCGAGTTGCCGGATAATTTAAAAGTTCTTTTCCGCACTGTGGCCATGATGGTACCCGATTATGCAATGATTGGTGAAATCACTTTATATTCGAACGGTTTTGACGAGGCCCGACATCTAGCTCAGAAAATCGTTCAAGCCTACAAATTATGTTCCGAACAATTATCATCGCAATCGCATTATGATTATGGTACGATTTAATATTTATTCCTTTTCTTATCGATATGCACCTTGTGCAATGATATTGAATCTCACATTTTTATGAATAATGAAAATGCCCAAAAAAACAAAAATAAATAAATAAATAAATAACAGGAATGCGCGCCGTAAAATCCGTTTTACTGGCTTCGGCTTCACTGCGTCGCTTGTATAGCCATTTGCCTGAAGCGCAGATTGTTTTACGCGCGATTGTTGATGTGAATCTACCGAAATTCCTCGAGCAAGATGTTTCCCTATTTATTGGCATCTACACCGATCTCTTTCCAGGCACTACACTACCAATGGTAAGTTAATAAAGTTTACATGAGCGAACATGCGCTTACTTACTTAACGCAAGCGACAGAAAGCAAAATGTAAAAAAAGCAAAAGAAAAATACTCGCACGACAGGTTATATTACATGCATGTTTATTAAATATTTTGTGATTGCTGTTAAACATGTCTAGCCGTCCCGCGAGGATCTGCTGAAATGGTTGCTTATGACGTTGGAAGAAAGAAACCTGCAAGCCACCCCTTGGTTTGTAGAGAAAATCTTACAAATCTATGAAATGTTATTGGTACGTCACGGCCTTATGGTTGTAGGGGCCTCCTTAGGTGGGAAAACTACTGCCTGGCAGGTAGAGTGAGAACGTAAATGAAATATGCTTACATTTAATTTTGGCTTTACTTTAGGTTTTGGCCTATTGTTTGCGTTGCGTAAATATGGATAAGGATGCCACGCTCTTCGAATTTCCTGTAAATTATCGAATTATAAATCCGAAGGCCATAACTATGGGACAACTGTACGGTCGATTTGATCCCATATCTCACGAATGGTACGACGGTGTTTTGGCCAAAACATTTCGTGAATTTGCCACGGGTTCTCCAAAAGAACGCTTCTGGATTTTCTTTGACGGCCCGGTTGATGCCGTGTGGATTGAAAATTTAAATACTGTACTGGACGATAATAAAAAATTATGTTTAATGTCAGGGGAAATCATTATAATGAGCAAATTGATGAATATGATGTTTGAACCGGCCGATTTGGAGCAAGCTTCACCCGCCACAGTATCACGTTGCGGCATGATTTATATGGAACCATCTCAACTAGGATGGAAGGCATTCCATCAAAGCTTCACAAATGTACTGACCAATCAAATCGGGTTAAGTGAAATTTATATGGCTTTGTTTCAAGAAATGATCGATTGGCTTATTCCGGCTGCATTATATATATTACCGGAATGTAAGAAGATGGTGGAAACTTCACCTATCTACCAATATAAGGTGATTTTTTTTTTTTTTTTTTTTTTGCTTTTCTTGCGTAAACCAAAACCTATACTATTGTATAGCTTTTTCTACAAAATAATGCGCGTGAGTGTAGCAAGAAACTATAAGTTAAGAAGATTAGAACTCGGGCATTGGGTCTTTAATAAACGTTTTCATACACATTGGTAATTCAGAAAAGGCTTCTTCATAAATGTTTCAAGAAAGCTTCAAAATATCGCTTGTCTCCTCATAGCAAATGGACGAAATTTGCATCCTATCATTCGCAGGCCTATCATAGATTTATTGAAATTCTCTATATCAAAAGTGAATGTAACACACACTAATTGTGATATACTAGGAAAGCAAGCCCCCTTTAATTAAATAAATTTGCGTCTATAAAATAATTTATATTTAGTTTATACAAAATTCTCAAATTTTTCTTCTTCACAGATGTTTTCAAAATTCTTTCATCATTTTCTGGAAAAGCACAAAGTCTTCACTCAAGTTTGGTTTCAACAAATGTTTTTGTTCTGCTATGCTTGGGCTTATTGTTCACATCTAACGGGTAAGAAATTGCTTCTTTCATCCCAAGTGCAACCTATATATATAGGTACATATATATATATATATATGTTACAACCTATATATACAGGTATATATATATGTTACACTTTCTTACATGTTCTTATATATTTTCTATTGTCGTACTCAGTTAAAGGCATAAAACGGTTTGATGCTTTAATACGTAAAATACTTTATGGCGGTAACGAAGATTTCCCCCGCCCTAAGTATTTCACATTGAATCGTGGCCAAATGTTTCCCGAGAAGCTCACCTTCATGGATTATCGTTTTGATGAAGCTGAGAATTGGTGGACCTGGCAAAAATCAGGTGATGATCCTACCGCTGCTATAACATCATTTCCCGACGATGCTCAACTCAGTGAATTAATTGTGCCCACAAATGAATCGGGCTATATAACGTATTGGGAGGAATTTTGCATTAATAAGTCCTACCCTATGTTGGTCATAGGACCTACAGGAACAGGCAAAAGTGCTATAGTTACCAGTAATTTATTGAGCCTATCAAAGCAATCGTATTTAATAAATATTGTGAACTTTTCGGCACGTACAAGTGCTCAACTGGTGCAAGATACCGTAATGTCGAAATTGGATAGAAGACGTAAGGGAGTGTTTGGACCACCGCTGGGTAAAAAGGTTAGATTTCATATATATATATATATTTTTTATATTACTATTTACTTTGGCACGTGTTATGTTAAGCTGAGAAGTTTTTCTATATTTCATATAAATTTTCAAAAATTTGCAAACTTGAGGTATCCGTTTTTGAAGTGAACTTTTGTGAATGGACCAAATTTTTACCTTAGGTTTGAAGGCGCTGAAGAAGTTATAAAATTGTTGTTTTAAGATTTAAACGCAGATCGCCTAATGTATGAATGTTGTTCCTAGGCGTTACTAATATTTGCCAATACCCTCGGCGGTATTTGTGAAGGCCCTCAAACATGCGTGACACCTATCTCTTTCTCTCTCTCTCTCTCTCTCTCTTTCTCTCTCTCTCTCTCTCTCTCTTTTTCTCTCTCTCTCTCTCTGTATGTGTGCGTGTGTGTGTGTGTGTGTGTACCTTCAGGATGTCGTCACCTATAACTTCTTTTCGATTATTAAGAATAATTTTCAAGGTTGATTTGATGTTTTCTGGACGTCCACTGCGTTTAGCATTATCAATGTGTTGACAGCCAAGTTTAAAATCGACAAACTATCACGCGCCCTAACACTTTCCGAACAAACCCTGGGTTTGGGCAATATTCTCCCACCAAAAATCAACGTTTAATTAAGACTCCAAAGTCAGATTTAAGTACTGCCAGTGGCCCCGTAAGATTCGCGACAACCAAGCCATTGTTCGCAGGTTCAAAGGCTCAGTCCTTAAACGCATCACACTAACTGGTTGGACACATACTAGACTGCCGTCACTAAGCCCATATCTCTTTCTTTTTTCTCGCTTTTTTCTGATCATCACCGTGTTACACATACGGAACATGCTGGACAAATTAGCGTAAATTATTAAACGATGTGTTGTATTTTTTACACAATCACCGATTGTGAATGGAAAATTTGCTTTGCCTTAACCCTCAACGGTTGCATACAGAAGAAATGTTAAAAATGTAATTTCTTAAATTGTATACCGAGTTCTATCTTCTTTTTGTCAAAGTTTTGTTATTGCGGAATTGGTGTAAAGCAAACTTTAAAACGTATCGAGATACTCCTACATATACACATATATATATATATATATATATATATATGCCAATCACCACCAAGGATTTCATATTACAGACTTTTATTATTACATTACGTATTGCACTGCATGCCTCGAATACTTATATAAGAATTTTCGGCGTTGCCAAGACCGCTTAACTGTAGAGTTTAACATCATTAATCAGTAATCAAGTGTAGAACACGCCAAAGTATTACACACCGAAATATGTAAATATATATTTTATGAGATTTTTATGTAAAATATTTACGATGGTAAGATGGAAAGTTTTCGGTCTGACGAACAGTAAACAATGTAAACTGAGCGTTAATTGACTGCACTAACGCATTTTCAATTTCTTAAGCGTGACCCGCAATGCGGAAACCTTAGATCTATAATTGTGGTTATCGTCATCTCATCAGAATAAAGCCAATGCTGCAATAATTCCTACCTCGAGTTTAAGTTCCACTTTCCCTACTAGAGCGAAGAACCTTTGTAGGCAGGTGCATTATACTGCTTAAAACATATGCTTTCTCTCTTCATTGCCACAAAATAATCTCTTCATCTTGATGCAAATAATTTGCATATTCACCGCCCGATATCATTGTAGCTTCTAACAGTTAGTCAATATGAAGTCCGCTCTTGGCACAAATAAACTCTTATTAAAAAAATCTCTCCTTTCCACTCATTTCTCTTTATTGCTTACAGCAAGCGATCGATGCACTGCAACTGTTAAGCAAAAAGAAAGAAATCGTCTTTGCTTTTAGTTAGTGCTCAAACAGGCCACCCACCATCCGTATATTGTACTGAAGGCATTCTTCCGATTTATATAAGCTTCGAGCATTTTAATTCGCCAAGCATCCAGTATATTCTTCTGGGATTGCTCTCGTGTATTGCGTACATTACTCCGTACGCCGTACGACGTACGGTAGTAACGATTGTATTTCTCAATGTGCATGTTAATGATGATTTAAATTGTGTTTTTTTGTTGTTGTTTTTAACCGTAGTTATTATTATCATTTCAGTGCATAACATTCTGCGATGATGTTGCAATGCCCAGCAAAGATACTTATGGCTCGCAGCCGCCACTTGAATTATTGCGTCAATGGCTGGATCACGGATATTGGTCAGATTTAATAGATACTACAAAAATTGAATTAGTCGATATGGTAGGTAAAACACTCACAAAAAAGAGGAAAACAAATAACACAACGAACTCACGAGGAACGCGATAATGTTTACAAAATCACTACAAAAACACTTAATTTACATGCACATAAAATTTTTCTGTTAAATAATTCTTTTACATACGAAAATGCTATAGCACGAGTTAATATTTGTTTCATATCGAGCAAAGTGGATAAGTGCGATAAGTTATATCTTCAGTGAAGCGCGGATATGGAGTGAAAATTTCGTATACACTATGGATTGGCGTTAAGTTTAATGGTGAAACTTTTAATCGCTTATTTTCACTTTAAAATTGAACAAGTATTTGATATCGGATTGAAATGCTAACGTTGCTTGATAATATTTACTCTTGACAATAAATTCTTGCCCTTACAATTAAGAAATCTATAAAAATAAATAAATCCAAGTTCAGTTAGTTCAACATCCTATTAGCATAACCAAGGGGCAAGAATTGTAGAAAAATGTAATATCTTTCCGACCATATACCATATGAGGATCAAAGTGATGCCTTATGTTATTTGTCTCTTACGCGTTTCCTTGTGAATTGCAATTAGTTGCAATAGGAATTTACACAAGGTTTCATCAGATATCAGCTCGTGGCCGTACACAGAGAAGGTGGCAAAAACAGACGAGGAAAGTCTATTCAACATTTACAAGAAGACAGTCGCCAGATTTTTAACCCGAGACCTTCGTTATTTAATTATGCGTTGCGGTATAAAATGTATATAAAAATTTGACGATACCGTGGTGTGCAACGATGCTCTTTGTAAACTAAGAACATTTTGTTTTTCCTTTCATATTTTCGTTATTCGTTATTCGTTATTTTTATGGGATGCATTTATGTATAGATAACAGACAGTTTTTGAACTATTGCGTTTAATTAAAGTGGCCAGGTCGAAAAAAATATAAAATATATATATAAACAATGCGCATATAACAAAAAATGCATATAACGGAAACCATGATGAAGTAATTTTTCCGCTTTTTTCTCTGCAAATTACGCAAATAGTGAGTAACATACACTTATTGGTAACGCAACAGTTATGTATTTTATGTGCAAACAGCCTTATTGCAAATGTTATTTAAAAACAAAAAAGGAAAATGATGAAAATTCAACACATATTTCTGTCATTGTAATGGCATGTAATTACTTCGGCTTCTTTTTTCTTGTTTTATAATAGCCATTTTCCATTGCAAGGTATTGCAGAACAAGTTGCATTTCGTTGCACTTAACTGCATTGTTGCTCTCTCGGAATGTTGAAGTCTCCATTAAATATTACTGTTATATCCACACAGCATCTCGCTGAAGCATTTCTTAACTATTTTAAATATGTTTTACAAGTTTATCATCAACGAATGGTAATGAACCGTCACTTGGTATTGTCATACTCTTAAAGCTAAACACCGTCGAGATTCGCCGTCACTGTTACGTTATCAAAGTAAAAGTAAATACTACACATACGTTAGTTTACATAGTTCATATGTTCATATTTTCCTTTTTATAATCATTATCTTGCATCTCGATATATGATCGTAGCTACAACTGAAAGTCAAGACATAAGATCCAGTAATATAGTGTTCTGACCGAGCATGAATACACATTGTTTTTGAACAATTTACGTAGCGCACTTACATTATAGTACGTACCAAGCGATTTCGAAAGGACCTAAGCGGAAATCCGAAAACTAGGCGAACTAAGCGTAAGATGCCTATCGATCTTGCAACTGTTCCTACGCCGATATTTGTCGCAATATTTGTCGCAGCGAAACTTCGTGCACACGATGTCGAAATCTGTACTGGAAATCATTTGTACAAATATTATTAACCCTCTTTTTGCGACGACTTGTATTCTAGTCGGTTTATTTGTACTGGACGCTTTAAGTATCTCTTATTTGCCTTTTAACCGCTCTGACTGAACGGCTGTAGACGTCCTTGTCAGCATGCGTATCGAATAAGTTCGCGCGTGCATATGCACACACATTCGTTTCCATCTACTGGTTAACAAGTTAAAAGTATTTTCGTTTCGGAATGTGTAGCGTACGCGGCAGCGGAAAATATCGATAAAAATCTTATGCAGATTTATAGTTTAGTTAATTGCACACAAAACAAGCCTTATAGTGACGCAAGTTCGCCCATTAAATACCTTGCACCATTTCACCTAATATAATACCTACTTCACTTATTTTCGGCATAAAATGTAAAAGAAAACATTTCGTTATCTGCTCTCATGGTGCAGCCCTATTTACGAAGCATCACAAAAACTGAACACAACCGGTCCAAATTTGGTGAAATTTCATTTTTTGACGAAAGCTTATTATTCGTTATGTATTTTTGTAAGCAACTGCCGAAAATTAGGGCCTACTATCGTATAGAAATTTATTTTTTAAATAGCTTTAAATGAGAAGAGGCCTGGAAGATGGGCCGAAGTCGGTCTTCGAGAAAAAATTTCCACCATAAAATTCTAAAACAACAGTTGGCTTATTCTTTACCAGGACATTTATATGAGATGGTGGCCAGAAATGACTTGATTCGATTTTCCGCATTTATTTTGCATACGAAAAGAGCGTATTCCACCCATGGATATCGAGAAATATTTAGGATTACAATTTTGTTTCGTTTAAAGTCTTTTCCAGTAGTTGTTGTAAAAATGGTCCGATACAACGCATTTTCACTAACGTTCCTTCTTAAGTCAAAACACGTCAGGTATACAAAAATTCGTCAAAATGTGTTAAAAATTGCGACCTACCAAATGCATGGGCGGGCCTCGCACGAGACAAACTCTTACATCGATTTAAAAACTGATTCTCGAAATGGACCGATCGGTATGTTAAACGAAGCACCTCCTTTTTAGACCGTGCGTGTGCTACATGTGTTCCTCTCAATTTATTATATCATTTACCACACCATACGACCATCTACATCCGACATATGCAACTTAAAAATGTTAAGAATTATTGTAATTCAAGATATTATATACTAATGCTTACTGAAAGATAATTCAAACTCAAAATTAATTTAATATAAAGATCGAATTATTAAGAGCAAGTAGAAAAGGTTTAACGAGTGCACGACTTTACAATTTGACACGACGACTTCTACTTAACGACTGACGAACTCTTGTTTCATTGTGTTTCTTTCTCTTTAACTTGTCGCTATCAGCTCTCCACTGTGCACTACCCTTTCGGCTATCTACACTTTACGTTAATATATGGTTGCATGTATTGATATATATTTATAGTGCAAAAGTTTGAAAAAGTTTAGTATTCTGCTACATACAGCAAAATATTGTTACAAAGGAAACATGACAACATGACGAAATCTCAAAAATACAGAAATCTAATAGGAAGTGGAACAAAAAGAAAAAATTGTGAACTTTTAATGACTTTTAAATACGGACGACGATACGAATCGAAATACATGAGAAAATGTGATATTGAATAACGACAATAGACACAACGTAAATTTATGCTACTCAAGACAACGTATTGTTATGGTCATTCTGTACGAAACAAAAGAGTTTCAAGCCCCAAGCTCTAGGATTTATATAAAATATCGAAACATTCTAACTCTTTCTGATTTAATTTACGGCGTTGATCACAGAAACTTTTGATAAAGAAGGAAAATTCTCTTGACAATGTTTTCAAAGACTGGGGACTTAATGGACATAAATATATGATGAATAAAAAAGTTCGCACGAGGTGTGTTCGAAAAAAAAAAGAATTTAAATATCGTGGGCTACGTACATACGATTTTCGAATTTTATTTATTTATTTATTTATTTTTGTTGTGTTGATGCCCATGTCCCCAACGTATGTATGTGTTGACATTATCATTATCAATTTGAAGGGGACAAAACAGATATCGACGAATACATAAATATATGTATTTTATAATAATAATAATAATAATAATTATAATAATATTAATAAAAAAAAATAAAGCCGAAAGCCGTAGATGCTAATGCTTTAAGACTTTAGTCTTAGAATTTATTTTCTCTGGCTGAATTTATGTAATAATTATAATAATATGTATGTATAATATGTCTAAAAAAATAAAAGGTCACCCTTTTCTTTTCGAATACACCGCGTATATGTCCATAACGATACACTTATGCGTCTCGTCGAATCTTTCGCCTCTTTTCGACGGAAACAAAGCTAATTGTTAGGGCGAACAATATTTTCGTTTAAAGGCTTGCAAACTTTCAAAGCCACATTTTCCATCCAAAACCATCTGCCACATATAGGTCGAGGGACAAGTGTCCATACAATATCTTTAGTGGATAAAATTTAATTTAATGGCTCTTCTCCAAAAGCTTGCAAGCGCAATTCTGTCACAAACCGAAAAGCTGCCTCAAAAATTCAGCTTAGTATCTGTAGTGCTGCATAACAGAAACGACACATACGAGCTGAATTATAAATATCGCAATGAATGCTCACAGCGCAACTACCTCGAAATGGGATCATTATTTCAACCACGATGGTACATAAGCCGCCATACAACCGTAGGGAAGATGGCCTTCAACTTCGGTTGATCAACGATTATTGAAATCTATCATCGACTGCCTAAAGGAGTATCTCAAAGCATCTCCTTCGGCATTTTCCAATGAGCCTGCTAAGAGAAGTGGATTTACCTACAACCCATCATCAGCGCTCTGGCAAGGCAGATGTGTTGGTTGCCACCTAAAGAACAAAAGAAAAAATAGTTGGTGATGCATAATCCTTTTTCCACGAGTTTTGTTATGTTCGACAATATGTCGAACTGTCGGCATAGTCGATAGTTCGTCTACGATGAACAAGCACAAGTTTGTAACTCAGCTTCCCAATGGTGATTTCCTGTTCAGTCGCCGTCAGACATCGGGTATAACAAAGTAACATTCAAAATTATGCTGTGTTTTGGAATAACGGTGGTATCGTGCACATTAAAGTTCTGAAGACCTAATTGATTGATAATGTAATTTTAAAGAAGAAAAAGTTTTTATTAATTTGTATACCAAAGAAACACGAGAAACCGACTAAACCGTTTGGTCCGCAGTACATACTTGCCATTCAACGTGTGAATATAAATGAAAGTGGAAATATTTTGCATACGAAATAGAATATTATCCTTTAAAACTTATTCACATCTAAATAGAATGTTGAGCAAACCAACGTCCCGTGTTTCGTAAACTTAGGTAAAACGATTGCGAAGAGCATACGAGAGATTGAAGTAATCCGGCAGCCTTTAAATCCATACTTTTTATAACGCTTTAAAAAACTTACACTATTTTTGTACCCTCAATATCACCAATTCTTCAACATTGACATCGCCAAACAAGAAAGAAAGGTTGCTTCCCATTTCTTCCTGCGCGTTAAGAGACAATATTGGGCTTTGGTGGCATTAAAGTGTATCCTATATATCTGGCCTCATTCAAGTATTTTTATGAGGTCTCTATTAAGTGTGTCTCTCGTCACGCGTGAGTACGTTTATTCTGTGGATTGGTATTGCAGAGCCCCTTGCTGAGAGAAGAGTGAGAAAGAGCGGCCCAAAATGCTGTCATCAGCAAGCGTGTATATGGGGTTTTCTGTTACGCAGATCAGGTCTTTAATGACTATCCGAAACAGAGTAGGCGGAAGAACAAGAATAATGTATAGGCATGCACTTTTCTTTTGTAAGTGGGAAGCTGATGGCCGGCAAGCTAGTGAAAGTAGGCCTAACCGGTAAGTGTTATGCCTTCGTCGACTAAGGACTCATTATAGCTACGATCAAAGCAAATTCCACCGCGAACACGCACTTGAGAATCGCAACTCTGACCTTCGCGGCTACTAAAACACACCTCAGGAGTGTCAACAAACCAGATTCCGTGATCTCTGCTTAAAATTAAAATCTTCAGTTTCGCGAAGCTCCACTAAGCTTTAATGGAACTAGAAAAAGTCTTCATACTGCACGCTTGATATTTTCTTACGAAAGCCAATCACACTTATAGTGCGTAACGAACGTATCGGTTCGCTTATATGCATAAAAAAATCAAATCACGAGCATAATGTCGGGAATTTCACTGCATGAACTGTAAATCGGGAAAATGAGAAAAAACCAAAAGATAACGGTAAATTTAAAGGGGAATACTATGGAATAAAATAGTTTTTGCTTTCTACATTTTCAATGCTATTTGCACGTTCACGGCTGCATGTAATCCATGCGTTCCTCTGCATAGTATGCAATAAAATTCATAAATTAACTGTAAACTGATTTGACTTATAATAGAGTATTAAGTATTCGTATAATATATGTATATACATATGTATGGCATTTTGTCAATACTATATAGGTTAGAGTTGAGTCATTCATTTGCTTGAAAGTGAATAAATAAATGTCTCTCGTGTCTGAAGGACTCTAATCCATATACATATGATTATTATTTATATTGTTTTTGTTTTCTGTTCGTTTCTTTTTCTTTTATTGCGAATATTTAGAGTTTTATGGGTGCAATGGGTATCCCGGGCGGTAGTAATTTCATATTCCCACGTTTGTATCATCATACCTTTGTGGTGGCAGTTGATTCATTCGAGGATTCAACTATAATCAAAATATTTACTGCTATCGGCGATTGGCATTTTGCCAAAGGCTATGTTGAGAAGGTGGCATTACTATCACGGGTATGTACAACAACAATAGGCAACCATACTCACACGCGCGAACAAATAGATACATTTTACTTCCACAAATGCAAAGCCAATTCATTGAACAGACAAATAGGCGTTGCTTTATATATATGTAAGTATATATAAAACGTATATTAAATCTATATAATACATTTGTTTATATATTCGCGCGTGTGTGTGTGTATTTTAGTAGTTTGTCCATATAATTTTACATAAATGACAAACTCGGTTGCAGTTACAATCAGCATCGCCTCTAAGTAATCGTGTCACATACAATCATGCAAATACACACACGCATACATGTGCAATCATACAAGCATACACGTATCCACTGATAAAATTAAAATTGTGCATTTTATAACTCAATTTAAATTGTCAAGTATAGGCATCATTGTGCATTTGTTACATGGAGACGGTATTGTTATCATTCTGCCACATACTCACACCACCTACCTTTTTCAGCCGTTGATTACACTTTCTAAATAAAAAAAAAAAAAACTAAATAAAAAAAACACAGAACAAACCGAGAAAAAGAACAAAGAACAGAAATGAATGAATTTATCTCTTGCTTTTTATTGCCTCTCTTCCTATCTTTTTTTCTATTTTTCTTTTCTTTTTTTTTTTGTTTTTATTTTCTTTATTCCTGTTTTTTTTTTTTTTTTTCTCCTTCTACTTTACCTTTTCTCTTGTGTTTCAGGGTTTGGCTGAAGCCATGGTCAGTGTTTATCGTTCGTCTATGAGCGTATTCCTGCCAACTCCGGCTAAATCGCATTATACGTTTTCGCTACGTGACATTACTCGTGTTTTTCAGGGCATTGTTATGGTGCCACCGAAACGTTTAAACGATCCAGAAAAATTAGGCCGTCTCTGGGCCCATGAAATATATCGTGTTTTTTATGACCGGTATGTATGTGCAATATATATTTTCATAGATATAAAGCAGAATACTTACACACAAACTCATGTATATTTACATATATACATATATATTTATATGTATTTACATATATGTATACACAAATATATATACACACACATGTTTTTACATATAAATGTACAAATAAACATTCATATATTTCTACATATATCATACATACGCAAGTATTCAAGTATGTACGCGTACGTGTGATAACAATTTTTATGTATGTGTATGTCTACAGTCAATGAAAAACAGACAATAGGTAGTTTTATGCTTCCAGATTATTTATGTACGTACATATGTATATATGGATCGATGCATTTGTGTGTGTGTGTTTGTGTGCGCGGGAGTGTGAATGTGTATAACAATATATATATATATATATATATATATATATATATATATATATATATATATATGCATGTACGTATGTATGTGTATATGCATGTGTCCATGTATGGATATGTATGTACATGCAATTATGTACCTATGAGCAGCTTTGTGTATTTTATCCAATGAATTGTTATTTTTTATGGTTACATTTAATATCGTCGTTCTTATTGCTCTTAGTCCTGGGCTATATTGGTAGTTGCTGCTGTTGTTGTTAACTGGCAGATAAAGGGTATTATTATATTATTATTATTATTTTTTTGCCCGCCCGGTTTTAATTGTTGTTACATAATTGAGGTATTAAAATCTCGTAAAAGGCAAAAACAGGCACCGTTACCGATAACTATTTGAATTATTCGGTTTTTATATGTATTTCATTATTTTGTGCTCTCCACATGCTATGCATACACTGTTCAGGTTCATAGTTCAAGTAAAGGGAGAAAAAAAATTATACCCGTAAAGATCAGAGACAACACAAAAGCTTTTAATTTTACATATGTACGCGTGCGATTATTTGTGGCCGCGATGTCTGGTATTTAATAGTAACATAAATAAAGAATCATTAAAAGAAAAAAAAAAGAGTGATCTTTAAATATTAGTAAATACCAACAACACTTAAATGTTACAAAACTAAATTGAACAAAACTGGCCAAACAACGGCTAGATTAGTTAAGAAAGAGTCATACATTTACCCAACCAGAGGATGTGTCTGCGAAACACACGGACATGCGCTCGCTCGCATATGTACATGTACATATATATTTATCTATATATTTACATATTTATGTGTATATATATACTTATTTAACACAATTTGAAGTCCAAGTTGTACGGCAAATACATTGCCTACATTCGTGAAGTGCTTGAATTGACTATTGTAAGGAGAATTGAAATAACGGACAAAGAAAAAAGTTCGTAGTGTCCTTTCACTCAAGCGCATCATCATCAAATTTTAAGCGAATATTATTAATGGCAATTTGTGCCATTTTGTACAATAGCTAGCTTTTTCCCCATCTCTATGATAAAAGCATTATGGCACCATTATAGAACTTGCGGGATTTCTAAGTAAAAAAGTCAATAATTAAATCATTTTCATAGATCTCTTTACATATCAGCTTTGCACCATTAAGAGCGATGTATATAAAGAACAAAACAAACGATAATCAGACGAAACAAGCTGCGGCTTATATGATGGATGCATTTCACAACCTTTCATCCAAACTCACGCAATGTCATTAAACATGTCTAGAAACAAGTGCAACCAGGTGCTCCGTTGTGCAGAAGCTCTGCACGAGCAGCGACTATATTCCAAGATAACTTTTCATACGCGCTACTATATACGCTACGCAAACGTTCGGATCATCTTTTGGTTAAGAACAATGATTTCTGGTGATCCTCTTTCCATAATCATAAAATATAGCAAAGTATTTTGGGAAAATGCACTTATTTTTGCAATGGAATGCGCATACGATCTAAAACAGTCGGTATCTGAAGAGGTTCGATCTAACTGGAATCGGCTTATTTATCTTCATCTTTAAAATACCGATGCTAAAGACATTTTATCCGACTTGTCTGCACTTGACCCCATGTAACCTCATTCATAATATTAATCATAGGAAAATGTGTTCAGCACATTTTATTATAGTCACCAAGGAGAAAATACAGTGGTGTCTTATTAATATATCTGTAACGTCTACTAAGTATGCATTAAATTTTCGCCACCGAACACAGTTCTTCTTAGTCAGGGGGAATTGATTTGCACAATCAGGAATCATATGATTTTTGTCACACAAAATTTATGTGTGCACATAAAGAGCAGTTTAAATATTAATTGTTTAAAAAATATCTATACGAAACTGGAGATGCGTATCCACAAAGCCATTTATCTGTATTGAGAATTCTGCATTTAGAATTCTCTTTTCTGCAAGGTACGAAATTAAACTGGGCCTACGTTAAACACGAGAACAAGCACAAGATAGCATGAATAAAATTCTCCATTTTCCTTACAATCGAGAGAAAGTACTTTTTTAGCCCATGTCCCTGTTAGGATATTCTGCTTGGCGCTTTTATAAAAGGCAAATGGCGAGAGAGCAGTGTCGAGTTAGAAAATTCTCGTGCTTCCTTTCATTAATTAATTAATATTGAAATTTTTTTCACTTCTTGTAGCTTAATTGATGAAAGGGATCGTAACCAATTGCTCGAAATGGTTACGTACGCATGTAAAACGAATTTACGTTTTACATTGGAACAGGCTTTTATGGAGCGTATGGAAAATCCAGGCGGAAAAGTGACTGCCATGGATTTACGTAATTTATTTTTTGGTAATTATATCGACCCCGATGCTGAACCGAAAATTTACGATGAAGTGATGAGTTACAATAAATTGGAGAAATTAATGCATTACTATTTAAAGGATTACAATGCATTCTCGAATTCTCCAATGGATTTAGTATTATTTCGTTTTGCTATTGAGCACATATCACGGTGAGCAAAATTTTACATTTGTCATTGAAAATGAATATAACACAATGTCGATTAGCGTTTCACGTGTGCTACAAATGCCACGAGGTAATGTATTAATGGTCGGTATGGGCGGTTCAGGGCGTCGCAGTTCATGTCGCCTAGCTGCCCATATAGCTGATTGCCGTTTATGGACCGTACAAGTAACGAAAACCTACACAACGCAAGATTGGCGTGATGACCTAAAGAAAATCCTACTCTCAGCCGGTTTTAATTTAAATCATACCGTCTTCTTGTTTTCCGATTCACAAGTAAGTCAAAATTGTTTATATCAATTAGCGCAGATATTAGTACGTATTAGTGACAATCATAAAATTCATATAACAAAAATAAAATATAAATAAATACTAATATCAAATAATACCATTGAATAATGATAATGACTACGCGGCTAGCAATTGCTAGAAAGACTATTTTGTTTTCGATGTTTCTACCATCACTGCAGGAATATTAAATTTCTCACATATTGTCGGAATGCGCAAAAGTACGTGTTGGAAAATCAGCGAAGTAAGACTCGGTATTGCGTTTTTTGAGAATACGCTTCGTTTATAAGAATAACTTTCTTTTTTAGCTCTCTCTCTCTCTCTCTCTCTCTCTCTCTCTCTCTCTCTCTCTCTCCCTTGCTGTGTTATTTGTCTGGGCGTTTGTAGACATTCGAACCACGTCATCACCACCCAGTTTTAAATTCGAAACGCAAAACTATCAAGCAAACTCAAAAATTTCCCTATTTTTTTTACTTTGTAGGATTATAGTTCAGAGCTCTCGTGTAAAATTCGTAAATCAACTAAATCGCACCCATTTCCATTAAGGTGAAGTACATATATAAATATAAAGAGTTTTAAGTTCGACAAGTGATCTATTTTTTAATTACCAAAAATTCAATTTGAAATATGTGCAAAATGCATACGAAGCGACGACGTTGGGCAGAAACATGTTAGGATATCAAATTTAAAAACGATAGCCTTTAGTTTAAAGTTATAGCACATTGACCGGCATCAGATATGTAAGAAGACCGACGGTCAGATATGCTTACATATAGAAAATTATTTTGAATCAATTGTTCTAAAATAGCAGTCGAATAATTAGAGTATTATTATATTAATTATAGTAATAATAATTAGTAGAATAATTCTCTCAATCGTCCGACGTGTTCGGGACATCTGTAAAAACTTAATAGCCAGCAACAAGTGAATACAGTAATAAATGATTGTTTATTTTCTGAAATTAACAAGTAATACAAGCAACCTATACACGTACATAACAATAGAAAACATGCATAGATTTCTTCATTAGATAACTCATTGAAAACAAATAATAATACACACATAAATAAGTAGAGTTTGGCTTGCTTGTTAAATGCAAAATAAATGCAAGTCAATATTATTGCAAGTAAGTAAATTGATCATTTCATGAATAGCACGGTGGAGAAAGCTTCTAAGCGAATTTCGCTTTCCGTCAGCATATATGCCACATTACAAACACATTGCTTCTCTAGGAAAAGGCAAAATCTACAATTTTTTGTTCGACGACATTCATGTTATTACCTAATATGGGCGAGTTTGTAAACGGAGGAACAACAAAGGACAAAAAATAATATGAAACCTTGGCTAATATTTACATAGCTCAGAAAAGTACTAAACGGAAATATATGCATACATACATTTTAACATTTTACACCGCTTACGGTCTGTGCGAATGTATGCACCAGCCAAAAGGGCTTGAAATAGACCAATCGACTACTATATAAATCGGGTTAGAAACAATTTTTGAATCGATCTACGCTTGACAAATAAAACAAGCACAAAAGTTGTACCCGGCGGAAGACAAGTCTCGCATACCCACCACTAAGCTTTTCGCATTCTACTCTCCAAGTTCTCTTATTTGATACCCATATCGCTGGTAGTATTGTGAAAAAATTAATTGCGGTATCTAACATACTCCCTTTTGGAATCAACCCATTTTTATGCAGATAATATATCGTCATTTTAGGAATCTATAAAATAATTGTAAAAATTCTGCTTTGTTTGCGTTATGATAAGTAAGCATAATACCTGCGTCATGGCCGCATTTTTCCATTTTTGCACGCAAAGAGTAGAGTGTTTCGCGAAGTAAATGTGGAAAATTTCAACCTTCTAACTTTTATAATTTGTGAGTATCGAGTTGCATTCAGTTTATGCTCCACTGCGGACTTCTGCTCTGACCAATTTGGCGCGTTTTCAACACCAACCTGCGTGCAAAGACTTTCAAGCTTCCTACCAAATCTGAAGTCAATATCTCCATTGTTACGACCAGGCAAGTGTCAACATTAAACACCACACAGACGGACAGACATGGCTAAACCAATTCAGTATTTCACGCTGATCAAGAGTATATATATACTTTATAGGGTTCTGCATCTTACAGCGATGGGTATAAGAAATATTAAAATTAAAAAATATTAGGACGCATGCACATATAAAACAAACTAAGCCTTTCGTTATGGTCACAAAACTACTGAGTGCTGCAATGTAAAAATCCAGTTATAGTAAATTTCTGAAACACTACGCAACCGCAGATTTTCGACAAGTATTCAACGATCCGCTAAAAACTATCGGAAAAACATAATATATTTATTATGTTTTGAAACAGCCCTCGAATTATGTCCCTACCCCATATATATATAAAAAATTAAATTGATTATAAAATCCAAAAGCTCTTTTTGAGGATTTAATAGCTTCTGTGAACCCTTCTCTTCTACAATTCATTGAGGAAAACTTACTACTTGAATGAAATTTTTTTTGTTGCAGAGCAACAGTTTATCAATTGATTTGTAGTTTCCCCAAATGTACTAGCAGTTGTCTTTAAAAAGTGGTTTTCTTCATTTGGAAGCATTTTCCAACAACAACACGCTCAGTAAAGTTTTACTGAAAC
This sequence comes from Glossina pallidipes, assembly GCA_000688715.1. Classification (NCBI taxonomy): domain Eukaryota; kingdom Metazoa; phylum Arthropoda; class Insecta; order Diptera; family Glossinidae; genus Glossina; species Glossina pallidipes. Next base: position 4,085,568 of record KK499766.1, read on the forward strand.
CCGACTCGAAAGGAAGCAGTGCAGTGCTTCAGCTAAGAAAGTAAAAGTTTCTAATGACGATTTTCGTATTAATCATGAATTCGACGATAGAGTAGCGCATTCTCTTCATCATCATTTAGCACAAGTGATGAAACATGCGATTCGGTCTTCGACAGATGTAGGACAAGCGACACAAGATAAGCATATTTTGCCATGGCAGGTCAGGTCAGCTGTTAGGAAGAAGACTAACGAAAAAATAGCAGACATTGTTGTGTTAAAAAAATGTTTGCATGTATAACGCATTGCAAGACCTTCTTCTCTCTAGTTTTTCTTGACACACGATCTTCCGAAAGGGGCCGTGTAACAGAAGCCCTACAAGTTTTAATCTCTGTATCCGAATTTGTCCGAATATCGCTAAAATAACGTTAACCAATGTTAAGAAGCGCGTACGATTTTTCCGATTCATTAATAAAGTAATGCCTTTTTTTGCCAAAAAAGTTTAACTTTCTCGCTCAAATCCTCCTTGCCAATCCCATGAAATTATCAATATTTCCTAGTCTTTAGCTATAGACAAGTGCATTGAATGCATTCATTCTCTTTGTCTTTTGTTTTCGATTTCAATGTGCGCCAGTCACGCTCAGGGCGATAGAACCGTCTAACCATAAATTTCGTACAAAAGTAGCAAAGTTGTTGCCAGTTTTTTTTTTTAACTGCAATTTTCTTTCAATCCTTCAATTTATACTTATTGAACTCATCGAATATTGTTATTGTATTGCCTTTCTTTCGGTCCTGAAAAAATTGTGAAAAGGCGGCTGTTGTTAGCCTATTGCAGAGGTTACCAAGCAAGCCTAGCACTCCTCAAGCTTAAAGTAATTTGTTACGCAGCCACAATTACCTCGCAAATTGTGTGAAAGAGAAACCCTAACATGAATCTAGCTTCGTTAGTCGTTTGTGTGACCCCTCGCTTAATGTGCCATCTTATTGTGCTTTTGCGTTCCTGTCGCTGCAATATGCATCGGCTTGAAAACGAACCTTATCCGAAGACCATAGCCCATTTGTTGCTTATCAACCTTAACTCTTACATGCATGCTTTCTGACCACAACTTTAATAAAGATTTATTACAATATTATATATATATATATATATATATATATATATATATTATATATATATGCATGCATGCATGCTTTATATTGATTTTCCATTTATATATTATAATGAATTCGGTCCGTATTGTTAGTTAGTTCTATATTTTTCATTTACATGCATTTCTATTAATTTCATTTCACTAGTTATATTGGTCACCTGTGCTGGGTTAAGGCATCATCAAATATTCAATAGAACTTTATGCACATATAACTCGAATGCATTGTACATTTATTTGTAGTTGTATACGAATGTGTAGTTGGCCAACAATTTGAAGTTTCCTTGCATACACTTACATAATATGCGTGGTCATATATATGCAATGTATTACAAAATTTTCCCAATTTCCATTAGTAATTAATTACAATTTCATTGAATAAATGTTATAAAGGCAAGCTGCAGATTCAAGCGTATTGTGTACACGAAACCTTCGTGTGCATTGTCAAAGCAAGAACTTATTCAACGATTATTGCCTCGTGCATTCTCTCTACATAATAGAATATTCAAGTTATGTTTATAAATTTTCTGTCAATATTATTCATTGTGGCTTAATAATGAAAAAGCCAAAACAACCAATCCATTGGCAAACTTAATGATATTCATTATTGAAGTGCATTATGATTTCAAAGTTAATTAAATTAAAAAGAAGTCGATTGCAATAAATAGAAAAAGAAATATGCAAAATAACATTTCATGAAGTACCGAAGTACGGAAATGGTGATTATTGGACAACTTTGGAGAGCAAGAAAGTCGTCTTAAGTAGTAATGTTATTTAATCTATGTTCACGTAGATACAAATACAATTTTGCCATTCATTCGAAAGAATTTGCGGGGAACCACTTTGAGCCTCTACGAGCCTGACATTGCTATTGCTGAAGTCACAAAGTTTGCAATCAAAGTCTAAAACTTCCAGTATATAGTTTTCGTTAATCCTCTGCAATAACATCTATCTTCGCGATAGCCGGTCAATTCCTCCGGTGAAAGCCTCCACAATTTAATAGTTAATAGTCCTTGTGTAATCCAAATAGTTAGCAGAGCATCCGTATACATATATACGAATTGTTCTAACATTTTTCACTTTTCAATTTTCGATGCTACAAAGTTCATGTCTTAGTCAAATAGATTTGCCTTTATATTAACGACCACTGTACGGCCGGCATTATCATCTCTCAGTGCATGTGTTTGACTGCCAGCGTATCCGGCGCCTACTGTTCAAATACCCATAGTTGTAAAAACTCAGGTGAAAAGGTAAAGTTTTTGTACACGTACGCTATTACGTGACGGCATCGAGCCAGGCTTAAAGTTGATCATCAGCAAATTTGCTATACCATTTTGTTTACCATCCTTAAAAACTGTTGCCGTAAAATTACGCACAGACGTGTATAAAGGAGTCATATAGAACTTCAATGAACAAACATGCGAGATCCTCTTGCAAACGTCCACAATGAAAAATAAAGCTTAGCTTCGTGCGATCGTACGATCGTATCGATGTATTTCTACACCACCTCGCCAATTCACTCCTTGAGTCTTACTAATCTACTGCGTAGAATAACATAATGCTTCAAACATAAATAATACCTCTCGCTACATTGCAGAACATGCATTCGATATATGACCACTGTATGATATTCTTGCGTAGTTGTAATTTACATATAAGTCTGTTTGAAAATATAGGCCAGTGACCAAGACTGTCTTTTCATACATCCATAGACGACGAAGGATGAGATGTCTAGGTTTTTTCGCCTGTAAACTTGGCTTGGCTTGGCTTGCAAACTTAATGAGCCATTACTAGGCCGACCTCTTTTGTTGCCGTTTACATAGGATCGTACATTGCAGAGAGCATCAGACAAATCATTACAGAACTGACCAATAGTTGGTAGTTGTTTGCTTGTGATTCCCTTTGCAATAGAGTGTTTTCTTCTAAGCATCGACGAATTTATTGCAGCAAAATCCAATAAATGATAGGATAGTCGAAGGTAGCATTTGCGGCTTTCTTGTATTTCTATATGATATCGACGTAAGTAGCTGTTCGTCTTATGATTTAGTCGCTTATCATAGCGACAGATATTATCTAGGGGTTGCGAGAAATTCTTTCCTCTTTGTCGAAATGAAATTATAATCGAATTAAACGCCAACAATGAAAATTGTTTATAAATAGCCAGAAATAAACTAAGATAGGAGTTGCGTTTCGAAACAATGAAGTGGTTTTGGTAAAATTAAATTTTAAAGAAAACACTATACAGGAATTGCTACTTAAAGAGATATGAGGTTTTAAACATACAATGCAGATATACATCACTATTAATCACGGTTAAGAGTTAAGGGTAGCGAGAAGACCGATGGGAAAATTGACCATAAAGCGGTCATTTTCAACCTTCATGCTACCATGCTTTCTCGAAAAAAAACGATTCTCCCAAGCCCATATTTTTCTATCCTACGCTTGCAGTTTCAACGCTTATCATGACAAAACTGAAACACGATGATACACATATCTCTCATTGAAGTCAACTAATTAAGTTTAGTGGCAAGCGCCCATGAAAAAAAGGAAATTTTGAGTTATGGTGGAATCTCTACTCACATCAGATGACAACATTTTTGAATGAATTGATATTAACATCTTCCCTGGCATGTGTATCGTTTTTAGAGAACAGGGAACAGTTCTTTCTACGACAAGTTCAATGTTTTTAATTAAAATATTAAAATCTGCAAATTAATTACTGCTTACGTCATATACTGATGTTTGCAACATTACTTGGAACGAGTGCCGGCCGACAACGGCATTCGCGATTTAGCAATTAAATGCCAGTGAGCATTTCAATCGACAGCCAGACTTTTCCTTCATGGTTTTAAGTCGTATTTATAATTACGATATATATATATATATACTATATACACTTTCTTTCATAAATGCAAAAATAAAGATATTGATTGTGCCGAAAACGGTGTGCATGAAAATAGTTGGGCGAGGAACGTACTAAAATTCTTCTGGGAGCAATTTGCATGTTTAGGCATGCACTGGTGTAAAACTTGAGCCAAACTGAATCGTTCGACTCCCAAGTAAGGTGTTGATTGTTGAAGCAGGTACCTCGTCTGATGAATGCAACTTTCTTTCTTTCTTTCTCGTGTGATATCAATCCCTATCTAATCAAGCTTATCCCGGCCGAACATTCTATAATGGGCAATTGTTCAAAGGTAGTTTCTTAAGTGATTTTTGAAAATCAGTCGGAACTTTGCATCAGAAATCATGAAAATTACTTGTGAATTCATATCAATTTCACATTTTATATATGACTACATAACAAATCGGTGTGCACTAATAATTGTATTAATATAGAATAATGAACACAACTCTGTCGTAAAATGCGCCTAAAGTCAACACTAGACCGCATCGCATTGCTAAAGCGATATAGTTGCGACAGTTATTGGATGAAAAAAAAAACAAAAAAACAAATCATATAAATATAGGTCACAGTTAGCGTCGCAGACTAGTGGAGGCAAATATTGACATGTCCCTATACATTCACAGCATACGCATATACATGAGCATTTGAAAGTGTAACAATTTTAATGATTTCATAATTCATTGCTAGCAACAACTACTCTTATGTCTGTAAATTTTATATTGACATCTATAAAATGAACTTGCAGACAATAGCAAATTAAATACAGAAAATCAATAAATGTATTATGTAAGAGCTATGAAAAGAGTATCAAACGTAGACTGATTTATCAAATGTGATCTTATCTACGGAATTGCATAAGAGCTCAACGTTTGGCCACATTGCCTACCTGCAAGTAATGTACAGCAAAGCGCCCCCTGTTACTAATGTGTGTATGCGTGAGTGCAGTACAAAATTCACAAGTGCATTCAACATGCAATAACAATGGTACCGGCAGCGCCAGCAGCAGCAACGGACTCCCTCATCATAGAACAAACGGATGTTTAAAGATCTTCATCGGCCACTCAAATATTTAAAACGATTTTTCACAAACAAACAATCAAAACAATTACCGGCACCTTCTTAGAAGAAATCTCAACCATGCCAGCGGCCACATCTACTACCACACTCAAGTATTGATTACATATTTACATGTAATTACATATAAATACTGTCTGATAGAATCTTGCGATGATTTATACACAGAAGTACTATGTGGCCATGAATAGGAATGATGAACGAGAAAGATGAAACGAGAGAAAGAGAAAACTATTTTCATTTATAAACCTTAAACTGATTGCCCTCGTCATTTTCATTTCAATCTATGTAGAATTCATGTACGCATTGCGTACATAAGATCATTGTGGGACACCTATAAATTTTACAGTTCAACACATAAGAGTACATACCTTTAAATTCGTACATGTTCATGCGGAAGATGAAATGGAGTTTTTGAAAAGAAAGCTAGCTCTTCACCGATGAAAATAAATATGAAATTTTTCGATTTCGAATGGTTACCTGAAAGAGGAGGACTAAAGGGAAAAACCAAATCAATACGTACGTCGCTATTCATGAAAAATGTTATGATACCAACATTACGCAAATTTTAACAATACGTTCAACTATTCTAGGGTCTTTCCCTGGCCTATCACTTTATCCAGGTACCTGTTGCTGACCCCTTACTTAAATAGTTCAGTGTTTCTCTTAATGCAATCTGTTGTCATCTCCGTCATTCATCATGACATTTCATTTTTTTGCGGCTTTTCGAATACGCCACAGAAGCTCGAGTTAATTCCCTTTTATTTTTGATTTAAACTTTTTTTTGTTTTTTTCTTTTTATTCATATGTGCTGTGTGTGTTTGCCTAAAGGCGAATTTCAATTAGATTTTATTTTAAGAATTCATGTCAATATTGAGAGGGTCATAGGTGAGCGTACACTTACGTCATTGACTGTACATTGTAGCTCTAACTTAATCTGATTTGTCTTTGTTGGATAAGTGTTTACGTATACACGCACAGACCTATGGTAATCTGGTAAAGAGTTGTCGTCCATGATGATTAATGCAGTAGCGGCAGTAACAATAAAAACTGTAGCGAAGATTTTAATTGTAGTTTTATGGTGAGTTTTAAACCTGTAGCAGGTGGTTTTTGGAGAATTTTATTGTTAAAAAGATTCCCTTAAGTTTAGCAGTCCTTCCTATCCTTTATACACTGCCTGCTGCATAGGATTGTGATTAAGCATTTTGTAAAGTCTTGCACCGTCGCACCGTCGCAGTCTTAGATTTAAAGCAAATATAAATTTTAATTTGTTTCTATAAATCTCTTACAGGCCACAGATGAAGCTTACGTTGAGGATATCAATGGCATACTAAACTGTGGTGATTTACCTAATTTGTATCAGCTGGAAGATAAGGCGGCCATTATGGAAAACATGACTTCCGTTGCCAAACAATTGGTATGTAAAGTAATCATTACGTTCTTAATACTCTCTCACAATATTTTCCAGTTAATAATAACTACTAATAATACCCGCATATACCTACAACATATATATACACATAACATGTACGCAAAGGTACATAAAATGGAAAACAGAACTTGAAAACAAGAACAGAAACGGAATAAAAAAAAAAAAATCAAATTCTTATTAAACTTGTAGCTAACATTCAATTTACTCTATTTCCGGTTCCATGCCCGCACACGCATTCCTACATACACATTGAATTATGGATTATGCTCGTTTTATACTTTTGCAAAATAATGCGACATTGCTACGAATGATCCATATTCTGCGATGATTGTTGCTTGTGATATATATACATATATATATATATATATATATATATTTATGTATACGTATATTTATATTCCGTTATATAACTTGACTAAAATACGGCGCTTTCATGAATAAACGGAATTACGTTATAACTGATTATGCACAAATCAATTTCATATGGAATTTCAAATGATTACCACGACTACCGCTACAACTAATGCTGTGTGTTGCCGCGCGGTTTCTATGACTGCTTATTGGTTCTGTTGTTGGTTACCGTCACATAAAACACCATAGGGCAAAGTTGTTGATCCATTGCCAAGTGAAATGTATGCATTTTTCATAGACCGTGTACGTGAACAATTGCATGTCGCTTTAGCATTTTCACCCATCGGCGAATCATTCAAGGAACGTATACGAATGTATCCATCATTGATAAACTGTTGCACCATTGATTGGTAAGTGCCATTAGCCATGCAAAACTTTTCATATACAAACTGTACTCTAATACACCGCCATATACAAATATGTACACAACATCCGTAAGTATATGTTTCTATATAAAAGCGTTACTATGCGTACTTGATGCATAAGAATATTTTTTCTTTTCTACCTCTCTCTCTCTCTCTCTCTCTCTCTCTATCTCTCTCCCTCTCTCCCTCTCTCTGTCTCTGTGTGTATTTGCTAAACACTAGCGGCATATTACAGTCGACAAACGTTATTAACGTCTCATAAGAAACGTGCCTTTCTCAACGTGTAACATCGATGTAGAGAGATTTCGATTTTTGTCTCTGACTGTTGCTCGCTCGTCCAAAACTTTCTCTAGAAGTATGAACTTAATCTCAAACTTTTTCTTATCACACTCATTAAACTTAGTTCACAATTCGTAGGAATCCGTCTGCTTTGCGTCTTGGTTTAAGAGGTTTAAAATTCTCCTTAAGAAGATATCGCTAACTCTGATTGTTATTTACAATTATTAGAACAAAACACATATATACATATACATATACATATATATATATATATATGAATTTTAGTTTGTACAATTGCCTACGAAACGGCAAATTATATCAAAGTATGAATTGATTTCCATGCGCGCTAAGACGATGTACAATTGATATACAGTATCGATCGAGCAGATCTTTACTCTTGTATGCAAACAAATACGGTATAATTTCCCTTTTATTCTTTTTCGTTTCGTTAAATGATTATCGTATCCAGTTTTTAGTAGAGCTTGGGTGTAGCAACGCGAAGTGTTTGTCTCTTGTATATCAATCGCCTTTTGAATTCATTCAGTCCTTCGTCATCCTTTCGAAAAGAGATCGTAGGAATGAATCCAACATATCCTCTGCTCGCCTAAAATGCATCAACACTCGAAATTTCAATAAATTAAATATTTTAGATTTCTACCTAAAAGACGTTAATATCTATCTATATAGAGAAAAATAGGAAAAAAACTGAAAGCAATAAAAGAGAGTAAAATAAAAGGTTGTAGTGCGCATAGGATATTCGTTTTAAGCTCAAAGCCTAGAGTTTGCCTACTCCCTTTCTTTTCGACTTGCGCTCCACAATATCTCCGCAGAATCTCATTTAAAATGTTAAACGAAGCAACAGGAAAACTGTGTGTATTTTTGCACAAACAACACACGAACAGAAGGTTTTCACTTTTCCTATTTACGCAGAGCTATGTATTTGTGCTATTTTTTACTGAATCATAATTTCCCAACATGCGTATATTTTGTACGTTTCCTCATGAAATAATTCTTCAATTCTTTTTCTTTTTATTTTAAAAAATATTTTCAAGTTTTTTTTCCCTCTTTCATTTTCATTGAATCTCATCTCCTTTAACAAAAGAAAATCAGGAAAATATTTAAAAAAGTCTTTCCTTCCTTAGTTAGTGTGCACATTTGTGCATATATATATATATATATATATATATATATATACATTTAATAACATTTCACAGTGTTATCTGTCGCTATTCATACATGCACATTAAATACTTACATTCATATTGATATATGTGTATGATTGTGTGTGTAATACCAAGCAAAGGAATATATGTATATATATGTATATATGCACAGGTTTTCGTCTTTTACTTACGTTAAAGTTAGTTTTGTTGAGTAAAATACGTTTCGAAATTATTACTGTACGTATCCTCTTTGTTGCTGTACTTATTGAAATACAAAAACATATATCTACGTGAAAAAGTTTATTCGTATTTTATGACAATCAATAGCAACAGTAACAACAACAACAACTGCAATAACAACAGCGTTGGCATATCACACACTGATCAATACAAACACACGTGTATTACTCCCCTGGATGTACGTACGTACATACATTCAGAAAATGTGAAATTTTTTCATGAAAATTGAAAAATGTTTTGTCAAAAGTTATCAATAAATGTTGTTCTCGAACAGCACATACAAACCTACGAATATATACGGAGATACATACCTTTATGCATTTACACTGATACCCATTACCGGTGTTAGTTGAAGGGTCATCATCAGAGCATCGTTCTCATCTTCATCATTGGTCGACATTGTCAACTTGAACTTTTGTGAACATTCATTGCAGGTTGGATAAATTTATCTCCGGTATATAAAGCTTTATGGATTTTTTGCTTTTTCTCCTTTAATTTATATTTTTATTTTTTTTTTTATTTTTTTGTTCTTTTACCTTTTCTCCTTTTGCTCTTACAGGATAAGTGATAATATGAATATACGAAACGTATTCAATGATAGCTATCTTATCTACGTGCAATTTTGATTTAAAGATTATTAACTACGTTCTGCTTTCTATGTTCATATTTACTGTTCAATGATGGAATCTTACAGAGACAGAGCCTTCTACCACATTTTCTGGTTTTTTTTTCTTTTAATGAAACGCAAAGACGACACATTATTATTATTACGTTCGAATCCATAGATAGCCGTTGTATCGAAGAAGCATGTATCCAACCACATATTTACTTGTATTTAAACATCTTGCGATTATATACATATTTCTTTGTGTTGCACTCAATAAACGACTCAATGAAAATGACCCGAATTTCCATCCAATGTAATAGTCGACAATAAGATTTTATAGTAAAATTAAAGTGAAAATGTTTTTTAAATATCTTTGAATTTCCAAACGATGTCCGCATACACTTAACGGTACTTTAAGATCGACTTCAGCATCACCGTTACTTACTGCCACATTTTTAATAATCGCTTCTGTACTCAAAATAATTTCCCAATGGATTGGATGAGTTCTCCAAAGGGTAAACCAATACGCCCATTTTATGTAATGTCTTATGGCTCATAAGGCTAGAAAATTTGATTTATTTTACGGCCATTTTGGTTTGCTTGCATTTTACGCTATTCACTCTCAGGTCGTTGCCTATTAAAGATAGTACGTTATTGCTAAATAAGTATTCACGGTCGTTTCTTAAAAGTTAATATTGATTAATATTAGACTGGCTGGAAAGATCTGTCGCATTTTACCGTCTGCCAATAATATTACTTTTCCGGTCAAGGCAATCAGATAGGTCTTATTATTCAGCGCACGCCTCGTGGGATATAAGAGGACTACTTTCAATACCCTTCATCAGTCAGTTGCGAACAGCAGAATGAATGAGAAGACAGCAGATAGAGCGCATTTAAGTCATTGCACGTACAAGCATCGCGAATGCTTGTAAACACCCAAGTGGCGCGTCAGCAAGTGAAATTGTAAAAGTTCGGACCTGCGAAAGATGGTTTGCCAAATTTCATTCCGGAGATTTCAGTCTCAAGAGAGTTCGTCGATCTAAACGATAACGACATTTTGCAATTCATGTTGCAGAGTCACCCACATCGAACTATTTTGCAATTGCAAAGGAACTCTGCATCTACCATGCGACTGCTGAGAAACACATCAAACATTTGCCAGTTCTAATAATATGTTTAAATAAATAATACGATAGAATTTTCCCGCCAACCTAATATTAATTTTCGATTTGTTACAATTAACAGTTAAGATATGACAGCAACTTTAAGGCTTAAAACACTTGTCGAGTTGCTTTTTCAGTTTTTCTTCGACATGACATTGTCAAAAATCGTTAAACATTGTCTGAAGCAGTAGGATATAAACCATGCGAAAGGAATAGAAAGAACCACGAAATCGGTGAAAGCTTTTCTCATTGTAAGAGGCCCTCTAAAAAGCATTATAGCCTTTTAGCCTTTACGTTAAGTAAATCAGTTAGGTTTGTTTATTCGGATACATAGGTTTCTGGACAAAAAAATTGGTTATAGTACAAAGTATTCAACCAACCCAATAGCCATAAATTTTTTTGCTTCCATTACTATCTAAAAAATATATTAACTTATTGATAATGAAGAAGAAAATATTAAAGTATTAAGAACTATATCTAAGCAAGCGTTACTCTAAAAATCCTTCATTCGCATGAAGGGGATCTTCCTTTGGGATCAATTCCCAATATGCGGGTTCAAACCGAATCTTATCTTGAAAAAGAACACATATAGCCTTTGAAGATCACCTATCGGTAATTTTTTCCTAAAGTTTATCTGGAAATATACACGTTGTTTAAATCTTTTAATTGTTATAAGTAGTAGTAAGGATTGGGCCTCTTTTAGATCTTATTTGTATCACGTGCCAACTTTCAATTCCAATAAATGGATGTGAAGGGAGGCAGTAAGCGGAATATCGGTAAATATCGAACTCTTAAGCAACGTTAATCAAAAGTATTTTATTTTACAAAAAGTCTAATACGCGCTTTCGTCTATTCGCAATCAATTACCTTTAGATTAGACATGGTGCAGAAATCAAGCTAAAGTTCGAAAGCACATACAGAAAATGTAAAGAAAAAATCCTTTATTTCGGAGAATCTCTTATAAAGTGTATGGTATTTTGCCTGGTACATCGCCTGTAAGGATTTCTATGCAAACTAGATCGAAGCAGCCTTAAGAAGAGAGAGGAAAATGAATAAATATTTCATTTGCATGAGGTTCTATAGCTTGTTTTCCGAAATGATATGATGGTTGAACAACTTTGAATAACTAACTTAAACTAAGTAATCTAAGGCTAGTTAACTTACTGCCCTAATAAGAAGCTCACATTAAAATGACAATGTAGTTACTTAAATACTACCATTGGGAGTAGTTTGTCAAATGGCATTTAATTAACCGAGTTGCTCTCCATTTAAGTAGGGCATTAAAGTGAATAAGTACAGCGTACCATTGTTCTAATTAAATAGAAACGAGCGAAAACGATCAAAGTTTCTTATAGTCAGTCTATCATACAAGACGTAGTACTGTTTTGAAAAGGGAAAAAATTACGACGACAAACGGAGACGACAAACTATTATTAAAAATGTTCTCTACGAATATTAAAAGAAGAAGTATTCTTAAGGCTACACTGAAAAAAAAGGGAAAATATGAACAAGCTATCTCCGCCTTAAGTTGAATACTCAAACTGTAACTTCAGCAAACACTTCAATCGCAAGCTATATATAGACAGGCAGATGGACGAAAGAAACTTGGATCGGTATAATAAACCTATGTCAAGTCCTTTTGGTTCGTCCGAACGCACAAACTTAGATAGTTTCAAAAAATGATTCGGGATCGATCGATATAATAAAAACTAAGTCTATTTCAAGTTTTTCTCGAGGTTGAATACATGCGCACAAATTTAATGTTGCTTACACTACAAGTAACGTAGGATATAAAAACATACAATGTTGAGAATTTTTGTTTGGCAGCAGAACTCTACCGTGTCTTTGCCCGTCAATCGAGGGTTAAATATAAAACCAAACTTCAAATGTCTTGCCAAAGCTAATGCATTCGAAATTTGTGTCGCATTTCACATAATCCCATGTATAAGGTTGTGTTGAAAAGTAAAAAACAAATAAAAACAAATCTATATGATATCTATAAAAACATATCTATAGATATCATACATCACGTACACATTCATATATCTCCTGCACTTGCATTTGCCACTGCTTAACTGGCCGTTTAGGCAAAGACATGAAGCAATTTATGAAAGATGTTATCAATGATGGAATCTGTAGAATCTTACATAACTTTTTCTATTTTTTCATCGATATTGCCGTTGGTGCTGCTGGCCTTGCCAATTGCTTTATTGCATTTGTTGCCGCCATCTAACAAAACCAATTAACCGCTCAATCAATAAAAACAACAACATTGATTCACAAAAAAAGGTATATGCCGTGGCCAGTGGATGCTTTGCAACGTGTTGCTGAATATTTTATTAGCTCCATGAATTTACATCAGCCGGAAGAGACAGAAGAGCAGGTGGAAACGGACGTAAAATCCCGAGAATCCGCTGAATCGGAAAAAAGCTTAGAAGAAGTTCAAGAAATCATATTGAGTGATTTGGAAAACGAATTGGTACAAGTAGTGATGCATTTCAATCGATCCGTTGTAGCGGCAAGCGAAAAGTAAGCGAATACAAACACATAATAAACGTTAAGTGAAGGAAGTGTCGTGCATATGCATGTTTTTCGTTTTAATTTTCTTCTTTATTCTTTTTTCTTTTGTTTTTGTTTGTTTCTCTTCCCTGTACCAGATGTTATACAGAGTTAAGCAGAAGGAATTATGTAACACCTTCGTCGTATTTGGAAATGCTGAAAGCATTTAGATCATTTTACAAACGAAAACTGGAGGAAATAACACGTCTAAGGGATCGGTAAGAGAAGAAGGAATCGCGATTACATTTTAAATCAAAATGTAATTAAAAAAATGTCCATATCCATTATCTTCCAGTTATACAACAGGTTTGGAAAAATTGGATTTTGCTGCCGCTCAGGTAGGAGAAATGCAGGCAAACTTATATGAATTGCAGCCTAAACTGAAAGTGCTATCCGAAGAGACGGAACGTATTATGGTTAATATTGAACGGGAGACTGCTGAGGCTGAAAAGAAGAAAGAAATCGTTGGTGCTGACGAAGCAGCCGCTAACGAAGCGGCCGCCGCCGCTCAGGCCATTAAAGATGATTGCGAGAGCGACTTGGCTGAAGCCATACCAGCCTTGGAAGCGGCTCTGGACGCTTTAAACACTCTTAAACCTGCCGACATAATTATTGTAAAATCGATGAAAAGTCCACCGTACAGTGTAAAGCTAACTTTGGAAGCTGTATGCGTTTTAAAAGGTATTAAGCCAGACCGTAAACCGGATGCTTCGGGACGTATGGTGGAAGATTACTGGGCTGTCTCGTTGCGTATGGTCAGCGATATGAAATTCTTGGAGTCTCTTAAAACATTTGATAAAGACAATATATCCCCGCTTATTATGAAAAAGATAAGAGAACGGTATGTCTACTGAGTACAAGATACGTTCATGTCAGAACAATAAACTAAACGAGAAGTTTGTTTGTATAATTTTATGAAGATACGTAGCCGATCGCGATTTTGTACCGGAAAAAATTAAATCAGCTTCTACGGCCTGCGAAGGCCTCTGTCGTTGGGTGCTTGCCATGGACGTTTACGACAAAGTGGCACGAATTGTTATGCCCAAGAAGGCTGCCTTGGCCGAAGCCGAAAACGATTTGGCCTCGCAAATGGAAAAACTAAATGCCAAGCGTGCCGAACTGCAAATTATTTTAGATAAGTTACAAAAACTTAATGATTTCTTTGCCGAGAAATCGCGTCAAAAGAAAGGCTTAGAGGATGAGATCGAAAATTGCGAAAAGAAATTAAATCGGTAAGTGTGTCCTGTCTTCTGTTTGACCTATAAAACCAGTGTTTAATAAAAAAACTCGATAACATATAAAATATTCCTCCCCTATCCGCACTCTCAACATAAATATTGACCTAGAGTCAACAACTTTCAACACAAGCCCTGGCTTGTTGTTCAAAAGGATTATAGTAAGTTTATAACACAACATTTCGCGCCTCCTATAAAAACGTTCAAAGTTATGCTTTGAAGAGCAAAAACAAAATCAAAATCTACGCTGCATTCAAGTCGAAGATAAAATGTGTGAAACAAAACACACATAAAATCTCTGCAATATGTAGGCAATATAATGTAATCAAATCCCTTTACGAAAGGAGAAAGAAAATTACACGCATGCCATCCAACACGCGGGGCATATTGAACGTTGCGAACATTACAAACATTACGACGGTCCTTAGGGAAGTATCTTTTTCTTTTTATAAGAAGAGAAACTTGCGCAAATTTAGCGCGAAACCGCCTAAATTAACTTAAAGTTATATTATGGAAAATCACCTGAAGTGATTAGCTATTAATTGAAAAGCAAGAGCGTCACAGTTCTTCCGCCTAAAATCTTATTAAACAAAATTCTTTCCTGAAAATGAAAATTTTCTTTAATATCACTTTTTGTAGAACTTGCGTAACATGCATGGCGCTTAACGAGTAGAGTACATATGCGAATTTTCTCCTATCTCTTTTTTCTTTGCCATAGCTGGGATAGTAGAAAAAAGTGTATTGATTTTATTCTTCCATCTGTAACACTTAGCTATGGAGCGTCATAAATTACAATATGTTCGCCTATCGCAAATAATTTATTAAAGTAAAGTGAAAATATGAAAATGGATCGGTCGAGGATAAAAATGAAAGGAAAACTGGAATCGTTTACAATATTCATCACAATTAACGTAAACCCAAGCGATTTGCATACATTCGCTCTATATGATGAACATCGTAGACGAATGCAATTGTCTCTTATATTATCTATAGGAACGGCATTAAGGCATTTGTCGACTGATCTGTTCTCGCTTTTCGTTTGATTGTTTTTCTCATCACATTCCATATGCAGAGCGGAAAAGTTGCTTGGTGGTTTGGGTGGCGAAAAAACGAGATGGGGCGAAGCAGCTCAAAGTCTTCATAAATCCATAAGTAACATCGTCGGTGATGTGCTTTTAGCTGGTGGATGTACAGCATATTTGGGCTTTTTTCCAACCGAAGTAAGTATAAAAATCAAACAAAAAGTACCAAAAGAAAAAACAAAGAATTCATATTCGCCTTTGGATACCACCGCTCATCTAAGCTAAATAACGCAATGGTTGCAATTTTACGCTCACTTTGATTCCATTTACGTAGCGAGCCCATCAAGATGAAATGTTTACAACAGCAAAATAACAAATCATCGAATGTAATGCATATGCATATGAAGATATTATTTCCACTCATTTTTGAGATTTTTTTATATTCAACAGCTCCTCCCCCTCCCCCTCCCCATACCCTTCTCCACTTTCTTTTTTAAACCTAATTGAGTAACAGTGAGTTTCTATTTTTTTTTGCAAAAATTCGCGCAAAATTGATAGACGAAGCAACACCAAGACATTACCCAAATGTCGCACTGATTCTGCTCAATTCCTCTGATTCCAAGAAATACTTATGTAAATATATTTTGTAGAATTTTTGTCCCGTATTTTTCGATGTCATACATGCAGTGATAAAATTAGTATATCGTCGTTTCTGATTCGATGATAGACACAATAATAAAAAAACAAGAACGGATTATCATCGGCATCGAGCAATATCTCACTATACGAGTTATTAACAAACGAACTGAAAAAAAAAAAAAAAACTGCAAATGTACAAAAACCTAAGCCGTCACTTACAGGCTCGTCTATGGCATATGTGTACAGAAATAATACAGTTATACAAACAGTTACTTTTTCTCACTTTTCCAATTTTAAGTTTTTGTTTTTTTTTTTTTGTTATAGTTTTCTCGAGCCCACCTATTGCCAATTAGTTTTGCAAAACAATGCTTTCTGTCACTTATCTTTTTTTTCTTTTTGGATTTTTTTTCAATTTCAATTTTTACCATCACATGCACTTTTTGTTTATACGTGCACGTCAAGTTATCAGGTAACTTGAAAAGCATTGTGTTTTTTCCGCTTTTTCTTCCTTTTTCTTTTTTTGTTTTTTGTGTTAGAAAACAAACGCACACAATACTATACCATTCTAACATATAGTAGATGTGTGGATGTGTATGGAGTTTCGTAGATGCACTCATGCATATATACACATATACCAGGCTGTCTGTCCATCATATCGGATTTTGTTGGTTTTAATCTTGCGTGCTTTTGTGTTGTCAATCAAATTGAAATTAATTACTGTCACGCATTTTGCATCATCCGCCAAACCAAACATAACAACCGTACTTATGTATGCACACCATCGCAATTACACACACATATATATTCACATGGAATTACATAGCACTTATTGACTACCTATGTCTCTATGCGAGAAAGCATATGAATTTGTATTTGGCTGCGGCAGTTACAGTATTGTTACGTAAATGTACTGTCAATGATATTGATGATGTCGCCACAGTGGAACGCTATGAAATTGCAAGACAAGAGAAAAACACTGACAAGAATGTTAGTTAGTTCATGTTTGTTTTGAACCGAATTAACGATAGCTGTATTCATAGGTATGTGTCTATACGGATTTAAATATATATTTGTGAAGCTAAAATTAATGTTCAATAATCAATAGGTAAAAACTGTAAGAATCGAAATGGCAGCAAATATTCGATACACATGAACAATGATTTCCGCGCTCCGCGCTTAACTAAGGCTTTCTTCTATACAACATTATAAGAGTTTAACCTGCATTTGTGAGCTTGTTTTTATTAAATTATTAATTAACGCTTCTTCCAAATTACGTTCATGTCTCATGTCATCATATACAGAGAAAAGTTATTTGCAAGGAAAGCATTAAATTTGTGCCTTATCGAGATTTGAGAATATATTCACGAACTTTTCAAATGTTTTCGTTAGACAAAATCGAATGTTAACCATTCACTAAAAAAGGGAAAAAATAAAACCATTTCATTACCCCCTGATAAGAATTCTGTGCGATATGAAATTTCCACATACAGTGGTGAAGTCGTGAAATTCTTTCTGCACCATTACACACATTTTTTTTTTTTTTTTTTTTTTAATATCAGTCAGGGGATGTCCCCTGCTGACATGACGCGGTGACGATCAAAAAGGAGTCCAGAACGAAATAGAGAGTTGGCAGCCCCATGGTAGTCCAATCGATGGGGGTTATGCCTTTACCGACTGAGCACTCACTATAGCTACCTTCGAAGTAAATTCTACCGCCTAACCCTGACATTTGAATCACCGAACACTGACTCCGGCCGATAAAACGCAGTTAATAGAGCAAAGTTCTCGCTTTCCCTAATTAAGGGCATAAATAATTTTGAAGCAAATATAATTTTAAAGATTGATCGGAACAAGTGCTGCTTATAGAGTAACCAAGTCTTCCAGTATAAGCCCTAAACTACTACTACCACCTTTTCATCGCAAAGTATTCACAAATGTAGTATCATCAGCAATGAACTGTCAGCCTGCGTATAATTTCATGCGCGCCAGCTGTACAGCAATGTTATTTATGATGAAACCGTATGAATATGCAAGTGACGACAGGAGGCTTTTTTTATTTTTCCTTTCACTCAATAAACAAAAGAATTACTCAAAAAAACGCCAAACAAAAAAAAACAAATAATAATAACAATAAAAACGAAACGATATAAGTCTTGCATATATATACGCTTTCATAATAAACAGAATTTTGACGGTCACATACATACCTCAGATAACGTTTAATTAATGATTTTCCTAAATAAAGCAACGGTTATGTTTTTTGTAGAATCATCTGGTCGCTACATAAGATTCGCTTTCATCCGACTTCCTGTTAGGCTGAGTTCGCATTGCGCAGTAGTCGTTTTTAAGATAAACTAGGTTTTATTTACAATTCTTACGGGATTTATTCACAAACTATTTAGATGAACTTTCCATATAGATTCGAGGTTTTCAAGCTAGTTCCGTCTGATTCAACTCTCCTGACTTTCCGTGCCTTTCGTAAATATTCTGCTAATAATCATTAATATAAGCCATTAACAAGCACGAAACCAATAACTCTTTCCCTAGTGATATTTTTATGTCAATCCCTATTTTACCGCGAACTGTTTTTGATCTTTTTGTCAATCGTCAATGATGTCAATGCATTTTGCATCTGATTTTCTAATTTTACAAATTTCGTCCTCTAGAAAATCGGTTAGTTGTGTCTGTCAATTGTGTGGGATTTTGGTGACATAGTAAAACAATTATTTTTTCAGTATCGTGTTCACATACTTGAAGACTGGAATGAATTGTGTGTAAAACGGAAAATACCATGTTCAGAGAAATTTTCATTGGCTTCTACTTTGGGTAATCCGATGCAAATTCGAGCTTGGTCTTTAGCTGGTCTACCTTCCGATAACTTTTCGGTGGAGAATGCCATCATTGTTAGTAATTCGAATCGTTACTCATTATTGATCGATCCTCAAGGTATGTACAATTTGCGCTTTTTGTTTAATGTAACTATTCTGTCATTCGATTTATTATTAACAGTGCAAGCTAATAAATGGATAAAAAACATGGAAAAGAAAAACAGTCTAAAAGTGATTAAGCAAAGCGACGCGAATTATATGCAAGTACTTGAGCTATGCATTACATATGGTACTCCTGTACTAATTGAGAATGTTGGTAAGTATCGTCATATCGGGACTTTTTACATTTACTTCTTAAAGGAGCAAAGTTTCTTAAATTGTGGAATAAAAAAATCTCCATAAGCAACTGACATGACATGTAAAATTGGCAAAACTTGCATTAGTGTTATGTGCGCACTCCGCATACACCACTTGTGGAACAGAATGTATTGACCTTGTAGATATGTATGTGTAAGATCCAGAGGGACTTTCGATTGATTTATGTTATAACGATCTTTGATAAAACGATATTTTAATAAAATTTGATACACCAACGTTTTTTGACCCAAGGACAAACGCTCGCAAATCCATGTGGTTCAAATTTAATCTCTTTAATTTCCATGTCAAATTACTCTTATGTCTATAACTAATGTTCAATATGAGATATTAACCTTGTTACTATGTAAATCCACCCAATTTTCATAACAACGGGAGTGTTCAAGAAAGTACTTCACACAATCGAAGTTTTTGACATCGAATTAGAAAATTATACTGAAAATTACATTATTTTTGCATAAACCGACTTCTCAAGATATGGTTTTATGTATGGGAAGCGGTCGAAACTATTTTCAATAGCACTCGCCCTCGGGCTAAAACACATCGTTGTATCGTATATTATGAAAATGTTTCAAAATTGCGACCTGTAGGTTGAACGCAAAGATACAGGAACACTCTTCAAACGGATGAGCGGACAGGCAAGCCGAGATCGTGTCAGAAAATGATTCTGAATTAATGGATATAATAATTGAAAATTCTTCTGAGTTTTACATACATTCGCACAAACTTAATTCGCCCGCAATAAGCAGATGCTGAAGCTCTAAACTTACGCCTTTCATTGGTATTGAATTGCGCCTTTATTTAGTAGATAGTGAATAAAATATCGAAATGAATTTAAAACCAAAAGAAATAAAATCAAATCTATATTATCGCACCGCTCTTAACACATTAATTTGAGCAGAGCAGGAAAATTGTTGAGTGAAGAAGATTCATGCACAGGGTTCGGTACTGAAAATTCGTGCTAAAGGGAAGTAACTATTTTTATATTTTGTTTTGCTTCTTGCACTAATTTTTAATTCAAAGCTTTTCATTGCTTCATGTTCTCAAATACATTTCGGTATACAGTGGTTTTCTTTCTTATCCGATTACAAGGTTTTATTTTTTGTATTGTTGTTGTTTTTGTTGTTATCCTATTTTCATGGCTTGCTAAACGAGAGTACAGCTAATCTATTGAAAATAACTTCAAAAGGTTAATGATGCAAAGAAATGAAGCATAAATGATTTTAACTTCAAGCATTAAATACGAAATTAAGTACAAGCTTGAACAGGTAAGCATTCATGCAACAGCGTATTAACGGACCAATGCGCCTTAGGCGAAATTATCGTTAATATCACGAAGCAATTATTAAAAAATTTTAAATAAAAAAATCGCTAAAACAAACCCAAACCGTTTTCCCCACAGGAATGTGAAACTATAGAAAATAGCTAGAATATTGGTTAGGTGGGCATGTACTATAGATACGCCGATATAGGAAATGAAGAAATTTCTCAGCTTATCAGCTTATCCTGACGATTCTCCAATTTTTCATCTCTTATCAACGGTTTATTTATACACTTGACTTGTATGTCACCCTCAAGTTAAAGCAATATATTAAAAGAATCCAATTCCTCAAGTTGTTCCTTAAAATTGACGGCAAGACACGATGGTAGCTCACATTCATATGGTGCGAGTTGCCATGCTCATGCTGCCGACCTGAACTACAGGTTTAGCAATATATTGCATTTTATGTGAAAGTTTTCTAGTCCTCATTAGTGATTAAATCGGATGATTTCGCGCATTAACGAAGACATCGAACCAAGTTTGAGCCGCATTAGTAGCATGGACTTTCCAATAAATGTAATCATTGTTTCGACATGATTACATGATGACATGATTTGAATTTTTAAACCAACATCATCTTGTATATAGGATCTTATCTTTGCCCACAGCACCAATATTCTCGTGCTTGATCGGGGTATTTCATTTTCAGTTTCAGCACTTCTGTCATTGGCGCGGAATCATTCATTTTATTAAAAGGTGTATAAATATATTCGAGTTTTTTCAAGGGATATTTAATAGTTTGCTTATAAGGACTATTGTAGTAAATAAACTCCATTCCCCGGCGACGGGGTTCATTTGCTCGGTGAGTTCCCGAGACTATCGGGGGTAGTCTGCCTGAGGACTGCTTCAGCAATGTAGTCAGCTACTCAAGAGGTCCAGTAAACAACCAGTAGGTTGTACAGAAGTTAACGATAGCATAATGTAATGGGTGCCTGGTGTGGCTGAGTGGATTACTTCTCCTACTACAATAAATCCAAGGGGTGAGTAGTGGGGATGAAAAGGAGGAAAATCCAAAACGCGAGCCGATAATTCCAGAGCATGATATTAACTATGGAATCCACGAGAGTCAGATTGACCCCTCCCAAAGTCACGAGTACCCTGCATACGCCGGTAGAGGTGGCAGCATTGGTTAAAGTGCAGATTGTTGCTTGCCAAGATTGCTTGCATATTGACATGTCATGGGGAAAGTTTGGTGGAAGCTGATACGTCCAATCAGTTTTTGAACGCTGCAGGTTAACCAATATGTGAGACGTGAACGCTTGGATGCGTTTCTTCGCCGAATACGGTGGTGGCTGTGGTTATGTGGGGCATTAAATAAGTAAAACTGCTTGATAGGCTTTGCTCTTTCCAGACGAGAAGATTTGAACCTTACATGAACTCTCAATCTAGTACCCAGTGCTCGAAATAGGCCCTTTCCCTTCCAGGATTGTCTTCCAAGGCTGAGGAATGCCCTCTTCAGCAATATCAATTGCCAATGCTTCTAAGGAACTCGTCTGATTAAGGCTTCACGCCAAATGCAGACGTTAAACATCTGTACAGTCTGTAGCAAACTTCGACTTTGCCCATGTTTTACGTAGAGTTGCTTTCAACAAACTCGAATTTTGATAAAAAAAAATCTTCGCAATTATTCGAAAACTTTTTTTAAATTTAAATGAAAATTGAGAAGAATTTTCCCACCCAAAGGGTCTATAACAAATGTATCGATATAATCTAAAAAGAATCAAATGTGATCATCTGTTCAGTGTTTCACTTGGCACCCTACTAGTTATAGTAGCAAGTAATAAAGGAAAGCGTTTTGATGGACGGAACACTTGAATTCTAGATAACGAGATAGTTCTGACGATGTGCTCGCTTGATCATCAGATTCCTCCGCGTCTTGGGTATGAAGATTTTTCATGATAGAAGATAGTACATCGATTTTTACATTATAGCTATTCACAGGCACACTTGCAATGCAGGCCAACTTCAGTGTATATCGAGTGATGTGACATGTGCCGTGGAGGACGTTTAAAAGCAAGACTAAAAAAACGTTTGATCGAAATCTCAATCAGAAATATTATATGTTTTATTTGTGTTTACTTTCGCAACCACTAGATGGAAATCACATATATTATTGACAAACGACTATTATCGCTTTATTTGTTTTAAAGGTGAAACATTGGATTCCAATCTAACTCCAATTTTGGAAAAGAATGTAATTAAACATAAAGGAGGATATGTTATCAAATGCGGTGATCAAATGATTGAATACAATAGCAATTTTCGTCTTTATATAACAACATGTTTGCGTAATCCTCATTATTCGCCCGAAATAATGGTTATGGTAAGTAAAGTAGCTTTACATACGTTTTTGTTAAATATATAAATGAGTCACAAACAAGAAACATACGTAGCCGTACAGGTCAGGTACCTATGTGAAGGTGTGGATAGGTAATCAAAGAATATATTAAATTCATACAATTTTTGTGATGTAATGAATTAACGACATATATATGTACACATGTGCACACAAACGCATACCTATATATATATATATATATGTATTGTATTTATGCTAAAAAGTAAATTGCTACAGGTAACCAAATACTTCAAAGTCATCGAATGTATATTATACACATATATATATATATATATATAAACGACATAATGACGGTGCTAAGTTTGATAATGATAATGGTGATGTTAGAATATGTAAATTTTCAAACATTACCCTCATTTTTATTGCCTTAAAAAACGAATGCTGAAAGTTTTAAAATTCATCCGTCCACAAACGCGGGGACACACAAACCTATACATTATACAAACAGCGCATATACTTATATATATAATATAAAGAAAAATTTTACTGCTGATGTTAACAATTTGAAACAGTTTTCACAAAATGAACAAAATGAACAAAACGTATTGAACAAAAAGAAACATTAAAATCAAAAACTAAATGGAAGAAAAAGTAACAAAAAAAATATTTTCATTTTTCCAATTGATTTAAATGAAAACTTTGTTTATGGTTATATTCTAAGTTACTATTGTTGTTGTTCTTCTTTTCTTTTTTTTTTTTTGTCGTTTCTCCATTTTCCTCAAACAAGGTAACCGTTATAAATTTTATGATAACCGAGCAGGGTTTGCGTGAACAATTATTAGGTACCGTTGTGGCTCACGAACGTCCAGATTTGCAAGAGAAAAAGGAACAATTGATTATTGAATCGGCAAAGAATCGCGATGATTTGTATACAATTGAATCGAAAATTTTAGAGGTAAGCACGTTCTATATACATATTGTTAGATGTTTTTCCTCTCTCTCTCTCTCTCTCTCCCATTGGAAATCTTTCAATTTCTATTCGTGCTTAGGTTAATTTATAATGTTTTGTTTCACTTTAAGTGAATTTTTCCAATTTCAATTATCGTTTTTATACTCTGTATGTGCACAGTTAGCTGTATAAACAAAAACACATTCACATGTATGAACGCAGTTTGTATATACATGTTTATTGTTTGCTCTTCTTGTTTGCCATTTCAATGGGGGATTGTTATAGTGAATTTTATACTTTTCAATTTTTTATAAACAACACCAAAATAAGTTATTATAGGTTAGTTATGCGGTTTACAAATCATTGTAAGTAAAAACTTTTTGCAAAGATCTCATGCGCCGGATAACGTAAGAATGTATGTTCGCATACAACTGATAACGTAATGGTTTCGCTAGAAGTTAGATCTCATGCGTAAAAAAGTTGGTGAACTTTCCTAAATCCTACAAAATTCAGAGACATGCTGAGAACTTAAACTTCGGGTCGCGTACAACGCAAAATACATTTAGGCAAGAAAGTATACCCAAACATAATAAGCCAAAAAAAGCTGATATATTGAATATAGTGACTTATCCGAAATTCGTTTTATACTTGGTATAATTCGTTTAGAAGTTTGTTATATATATATATATAACAAACAAACGCAATTTAGCTTAAAGGTAATTTTTAATTTTTTATTTCTTTTCATGTGGTCTTGACAATTCAATTACCTGGAAATTGTGTTGATAGAGGTTTTCTTCTTACTTCTCTCTCTCTCTCTCTCTCTCTCTCTCTCGTTCTCCCCGTTCTTTCCCTTACTCTCTTGGTCGCTATCCTTCTTTATAGTTCGCATTCGCTCTAAGTTATTTCGTTTTGTTTTCAAATCCTGTGAAAAACAAAAAAAATTTGCAGTTAGATGTGAAAGCGCATTTTTCATTATTAGAAAATCGAATCATCTAAAGTGAATGTGTTGAAAAGAAAAACCCCTTAAGGTTATGCAAAGATTTCAATTTTAATTAAATATGTCCCAAAAGTTATGAAAAATTCGATTCATTGTAATTATTATTCCGCATCTATTTACGACGACCGTAAATTAAGAAGACGTTTTCACGTAAATGATTCTAGGCTTAAGTCGAATAAAAAAACATTTATTTGCCTGTTTGTCAGTTGAAAAGCAATTCATTTCCTTTCCTAAAAGTAGGCAAGCATAATATGTAATTGTCTTACCTAAATGTGGACAATAAAATTCCTTCCTCTTTGCATTATCACTAAGAATGTTTTGAAGTATTTTTAATTTTATTTGTATGGATGAGAGGTATATTCATTTTCTCAAGACGTTTGCAACGGCCAGAAGAAAGCCTCGGGAACCCACAAACTATATATACATTCTTGATCAGCAGCAAATACTGAATTGATTTAAACAGGTCCGTCTGTCCGTCTATGTAATGCCTGTTGCAAACATTCTCCTGGCCGCAAAATTGAAGGCATCGACTTCCGGAAACATTGAAAGTTCTTCACACATCGTCGAACGGCACAGCTACAGTATTACGTAAGGTAAGGACACATCTTTTCTTGAAAAGGAATACAAAATTGGCTTTTTGCTCATTACTAATAAACTGTAACATATAACTCTACGAAAATTGAAACACTCTATAGGTGATGTTAAATGGGGAAAATCGGCCACGTCTACCCCACTATGTATGTAGCATCTGCCGTTTGCAAATAAGTGGATATCGCCTACAAACTTGCAAAAGAATTTGAAAATGATCAAAACTGGTCAAAGAACACACCTAAAACGCTCACAGGTTTGTGAAACGAAAACTGTGAACACCTTTGAATTCCAAGTTTTTTAAATATCACTCATCAAATACAACACATGGATTATATAAATTTGCACTTTTACTTGGAAAAGAGAAAAAAGCAGTCGCACCCGTCCTCCACCTTTTCTTTAGGATCACGCTGATGTGAGTAGAAAAGACTCGGTCACGACCGGAATATAATTCTCTTACTTGTTAGCATTGGTAATTTATGGAAGGCGTGTTTGTGCGCGTATTCAAGTTATTTTCGTATCCATATTGTCCATTGAAGTTGTTCATTTCATCAGACATCAGGCGACGAGATAGGTGAACACATTTATAACAGTTTTTTAAGAAGCTCTTGCATAGATTGCAAGCAAGACTGCAACGAAACGAACATTTCTCCCTTATTCTGAGCAAAATCACTGAAAGATTACTAGCCATACGTTTCTATCAGGCGACCGTAAAACCGATCTCGCTAGCTTTACTGCATTTTTGGTATTCTGACGTTTACGCATAAATTTTGAGAGTACGAAAAGCATCATGTCACTGAACATTTTAAGTATAATGACAGTGTATAATGCAACGGTAATAGAATCTCCTATACCCCGTTATGCTAAAAAAGACGAAAAAGTAAAAAAACGAAATTGTCACGCCCTAAAATATAAAGTTGGTGCGGGTGATTTGTTCTATTTTCTTAATAAAATCTTCTTGTCGCATAGGCGTGAGGGCGTTGTAGGCGTGCCTTTGAAAAAGCTTAAAAAAAACTACTTCTAAGTTCCTTTCCAAATTTGTAGGCGATAACTTCATTCTTGCTAACGAGAGAATATACACCACACATTTGCGCAGTCAGACAGATGAACAGACGAACGCACAGACATGTTCAAGTGCATTTGAAATTTGTTTTGTCCCATTTTCAATGCCAAGCTGTGTGCAAAAGCTTCCAATGTTTCCGGCAAATTTGAAGTCTATAGCTTAATTTTGCGGCCAGGAGAATGTTTACAACAGGCATTACGCGGACGGACAGACAAACATGCTTAAATCGATTTAGAATTTGATGCCGATCAAGAACAGATATCCGATGCTTCCTTCTGAGTGCTGCAAAATGAATATACCCCTCATCCTTCGGTGATGGGTATAAAAAAGGGTCAAAAAATTGTCTTTTTAACCATTTTTTAGGAAGCGAGCACAGAAGGCCTGCAAAAGACCACTTTTTTATCAAAATTTATTTAATAAGCAGTTTAGTTAGGTTGCATCGGGGACGATTGCTAAAGCATTATGAATTAAAATATTATTGTATTAAAATAATTTTTATGAATAATTAATCTTCACTTTGACGGTCATTTTTCTCACATTTCATTTCATGGTTTTCGTAAGCTAATGATCCCCTCTTAAAGTAAAGTGCTGTTGTGCCCTTTGCTTCAAGGTACGAAACGTTATGCAAAGTGACAGAAACGATGGCAGGCAAACCCAAGCACAAATTTTGTAACAGTTGGACGATAATCACGCCAGACAGTAGGACTTTTAAGCTGAATCTTTGAAATTTTATTTACGATCTGCAGACATTCCGACCTTTCAGATATTTACCATGCTACAGACGATTAACTGTCCACTTTTTTGCATATTATTCCGCGAACATTTGTGGGCGTTGTACGCCCAATAATGATGTTTCAGCCCAGTTTCAGGTTTCTCTGCTCAATTTTTCAACCGTGCTTCGCTTAAGTACTCTAAGCGGATGCCAGGAAGGGGAGGGAGACATGGTGGGACACCATAAGCAAATAGTTCAACACAAGTTAATGACTTAACCAAATTAGAATTTGTCACTAACTATGTATAAATTATGTTTATAGTAATTACACAAATTGAGTGGTAAGTGTGTGTGCAACGAGGAGGAACTAGTTTCATTATCTTCTCTGCCCTTGTTTATAATTTCTGTGCACCACTTTCTCGCTGAGATCGATTTAATTACTTGCGGTCATTTTCCTAATTTCAACTGAAATCAAGCAAAGTATGTCGGTTTCATCCCGTAAAATATATGAAATGAAATCAAAAAAAAAAAAAAAATATCTCAATTTCTGCATACTCTAAATCAATCCATCTTGAAGTTTAATTTTGGTGACAAATTAGTGGTCGATATCGCTGTATTAATATGTATGCTTGCTTGCTTATTTGTTCAAAAAAAAAAAAAAAATCCGTAAGAAGCAGAAGTAAACAAAACGATTGCATTAATAGAAAATTACCAATGAAAAATATATCGTCATCTAGATGCCGCGTTGCACAGGCAGGAAGGAGCAAAAGTTACTTGTTCCTTATTCAATTGTTTGTTTTTTTTTTTTTTAATTTTTAATTTCTATTTTTTCATTTCTCATTTTTCATTATTTTTAGCATATAAGCAAAAACAAAAAAAAAGAGACAAAACCGAAGATTGCTCACTTAATACATTGGCGGACGTAAATGCCGTAACATTCGTTTCCATTGCGATGGAAAATGATGTAAATGCTATGGCATTTCAAATTTGAAGCCAATTATTTTTCATTTAATTTTATACAACTATAACAATATATTGATCGTAATATATATCGTCAGGGATGTTTGTTTAAGCATTAACTGTTTATTATAATTTTATAATTTTTGATGATATAAGGCAAAGGGGGGAGTATTGGACTAATATGGTCGTTTTTATATAAAAAGTTTCGATGATATAAGGCAGAGGGGGGAGTATTGGACTAAGATGGTCGTTTTTATAAAAAAAGTTTCGATGATACAAGGCAAAGGACTAATATGGTCGTTTTTATATAAAAATTGTCGATGATATAAGGCAAAGGTATTGGACCAATATGACCGTTTTTATAAAAAAAGTTTCGATGATATAAAGCAAAGGGGGGAGTATTGGACTAAGATGGTCGTTTTTATAAAAAAAGTTTCGATGATATAAGGCAAAGAGGGGAGTATTGGACTAATATGGTCGTTTTTATAAAAAAAGTTTCGATGATATAAGGCAAAGGGGGCGTATTGGACTAATATGGTCGTTTTTATAAAAAAAATTTGGTTTATGCCAATATATTATAGCTACGATTAAAAAACTTGTCTAATCAGATCGGGCATACCAACGCAAACATGTAAAATAAAAGATATGTTATGGGCGAAGAAATGATTTCATTTTGATGGTCGCTGAACTCTTTTTCCTTTCCTTTATTTAGTTGCATATAATTTGGTTACACTCACATCGAAAGATGGATGTACAACAACATATTATAGTGTTATCCTTAAGGATAGCATGACAATTTTAAGCTCGTCCAACTCGTCGCACCCACTTTGTCCTTTTTTTTTTAGTCTTAAATCTGTCAAAATTGAAGAAGAAAATTAAAAGCCAAGAAATGTATTCTTCTTTTATTGAATTACCGTAATAGTAAAAGTTAACTCGACCCATCCACATATATACCGATAATGTTGTGTTGCGTTCTTTGTTCTTTGTTTGAGTGCATTTATTTGCCGTTTAATGTTTTTTCTTCCTTTCTTTCTCCTACATAATGCAATAAAATGTCATGAAGCTTAATAGAAATCATATTCAATCGACTTAAAGAAGAAATGTGTTTTCAATATCCGAAGCGTTGCATTATGCGAGACTACTATTGTATTATTTGTGTTTGATTTGCCAGGTTCTGTCAACATCCGAAGGCAATGTGTTGGAAGATGAAAATGCCATTAACATTTTGTCATCCAGTAAAATACTGTCAGAGGAGATTCAAAAGAAGCAAGTTGTTGCCGTCGCAACCGAGGCGGAAATTGATGAGGCACGTCAACGTTATGTACCGGTAGCGAAACACTCTGCCATACTATTCTTTTGCATCAGTGAACTGGCAAACATTGATCCGATGTATCAATATTCGTTGGGATGGTTTTTAAATCTGTTTGTGAATGCCATACTAAAGGCACCGAAATCGAACGTACTAAAGGAACGTTTGGCTAACTTAAATGATTTTTTCACAAAATCAATTTATCAGAACGTATGCAGATCATTATTTGAAAAAGATAAACTCGTCATATCATTGGTCATGTGCTTGGGTATATTGGTATCAAGAGTAAGTGATTTTTACTCCTATGTGTATATGCATACATATATACGATATAAGCTTACTGCAATAAACGAATCTTTAATTTGCTAGAAGACAACATACAGAAGATAGCATTTGAAGCAATCACTTTAATGAATGAAATGTTTTTTGTTTCTTTCATTTGCTAATTTTCGACCAACAACCAACATGAAAAAATAAATAAATAAATAAATAAAAATAAAAAACTATAGAACAAGCAAAAAAAAGAAGATAGATATAGAAAAAGCAAAAAGTAATGTGGGAAAAACGCAGACCAGGAACAAACAAAAAAACATCATTTCTATGCTTACTTAGCCTATTCATTTGTTTATATATTTTTCTTCCATTTATATATACATATTATATATATACATAAATTTTTATTTCTATTTACATTTACATATACATATATGTATTTACTTTTCATTTGCTTGCTGTCTTTTATATATGAAACAAACATTCGTCTAAATCTTGCCCGTACCACCTAATGATTCCATACCAAATGTAATGTAAATGTTCATCAACACCAACATCGACCTCATTCTTGATCTGATGTTGCTGTGTGCTGGCTCGCTGTGCGCATATATTGTTCATGGTCGCATAATGGAAACTCTGGGCAACAAATAAAAAAACCAAAAAAAAAACAACAAAAACCGCATTCAAAACACAGGGCAAAGTAAATAAAATGCACTTGTTGTTCTTTTTAACGGGAGGCGTTGGCTTGCAAAATATTCCACCTAATCCGGCATCGGCATGGCTTCCCGAAAAGGCTTGGACTCAAGTTGTGCTTGCCAGCAACTTAGAAGGGTAAGCAATAGCACCATGCAATTTTTCTTCATCACACACATTATACACAAACATTCATACTCCGACACAAAAGCATTACAAAATATACATTTTGCTTATGCAGCTTTCTTAGAAAATAAAGCCAACACAAAAACACAAAAGTGTTTAATGCCTTTTTGAGGTATTATTCCAAAAAATTAAGTTCGTAAATACACGTTTTCGAGTAAATTTTAAATGGGCCTCTATGTATATTTAGGTACATGCAAATGCATTCATTAATGCATTGATCTTTTTTCTTGTTTATTTTTATACCCATCACCCAAGGATGATTCCTTTTGTCGAGAAGTTTGCAACGCGCAGAAGAAAGTTTCAGGAAACTCACAAAGTATATGTTTTCTTGATTAGCATGAAATTCTGAATGGATTTAGGTGTGCCAGTCTGTCCGTTTATCTATCTATAGGTCTGACTGTCTGTATGTTCAAGCATTATTTCTGGCCGCCGACAAATTCAAATTTGGCAAAAACATTGAAAATTCTTGCGCGCAAGTTGCTACTAAAAATAGGCTGTCCATCTCGCCTTCTGCGCATTCGTATGGTATCTGTAATAATCATTATTCCATTCTCAAAAATGAAGATATCGCCTACAAACTTGCAAGAGAATTTAGAATGGACAACAAACTTTTCAAAGAACACTCCTACAACATGCCCACTTGCCTATATAACAAAAACTGGTAACTGTTTTCCTTTCTATGTTTTTTGCTTGTTACTCATATAGTATAACGCATACACCTGATAAGTTTGTACTTTTATTCTCAAAATAGAGAAAATCAGCCCGAGTATTGTAGAGCAGGAAAACTTAGCTCTTTTCCCGTTTTTTTTTTTGGGTCACGATCGAATATAATTTTCTTCCTTATTTATGCAACAAAATAATTTATAGTAAAATCTAAATTATATGGAAATGACTTTCAAACGACAGCCCTGATGGGATTTTCCAAATACTTCATTCTTCAGCAGTACATTCTTATGACACATCCACTCTAACCTTGTTCTCTTCATTGCCACATCCACACCATATTGCCTAACCCTGCATTATGGAAGTTGTAAGAAGGGAAAAAATTGTGAGTGAATGCTTTCCTTTTTATCGTTTCCGAATAGTAGCGATTTTTAAAAAATCATACTGGAACTCTGAAACTGCTATCATGGTTTCCTAACTATTTTGCATATGCGTATTTTTATCCATCCAATACAGCCAATTACAGCCATGTAAATATACATATGAAGAGATTTGTTATCACCGAACGTAACGTTTAGACCTCTCTAGACAACCTCATGTTTTGTGAATCCGTATTGTACGAGTCACTTAAATTATACAAATGTATGTATGAGCCGCTTGCAGCCCAGAGTGTTCAACTGCCTTGTCATATTTAAAATAAGTGTCTTCACTAATCAGGCTTAAGACACCACATGGCGACAATGGCTTTTGAAGGTTGGCCGATAATATAGTAAAAAATGTTTTTTTTTTACAAGTAATTTTTTAAAAATTTGTCAATACATTTACGTTATCTTTTAGCATAAAATCGCCACGAACACGATCGTCCTGTTCCCGCCGCTGTTATACGAATCCGTACTAGACGAGGGTCTACTGTATGAATTAATTTGCATATATTTGTATACATCGTCCGCCTTTAATTATTTATAAAGATTTATTTAATGGTTTCGCTTATTTATATATTTTTTGCCATATAGTAATGAGCACATTTTATGTAGTGCTTATGTATATTTCGTAACAATTTCCCTTCATTAGCATATTCAGAAAAAAATTACTACTATTTTGCAACTTCACAAATTATTTCCTAAGAGAAACTTTCATAATAGATTGCAACATGCGGATAGCCAATAGTCCTTTATTCGAGTACATACGTACTCTGTATGTATGGCAAGAACAGGCATGACGTTCATATCCAAGTATTAACTTCTACAATACATTTATATATGCATAATTGTACATAAACAAATCGACATTCACATATGTCCTTGCGTCTCACTAAAAAGGAGGATTCTCGTTTTCTTTTTTTTTATTCCTTAAAATATCTTATTATGCTTTGTGAATTATACAAAAGATTGTTATAATAATAACATTATGAAAAGATTTGTGCGGATTTTTTTCCAACTTTTTTCTTCTCTTTTTCTTTTTATTTTTTTCTTCATTCTAGACTACCAAAGTTTTTTACAAATTTTGAAAAAGACATTGCAAAATGGAAAATATACTATGACTTGTCATCACCAGAGGAGGCTAGCCTTCCGGCACCGTATGAAAACGTCGACGAAATGCTACACTTGATAATTTTAAAATGCCTAAGACCCGATAAAATTGTTCCAGCTGTCAGGGTAAGTTTAATACGCGAAAGATGAAGAAAAACTTGTGAAATAATTTTAATAAACTCTAGGTTAGATTCCACTTTAAGTGTAAAGAAAAGTGGACTGAATGTATTACGAAAGATATCTGACATCTACCGATTAACGATCTAGAGACTTAACATGCTCGTCCACCTGTGCTAACGATTTATCGAACTATCAGTCTCGAGTTCAGACATCTCACCTTGTTTCATGTTGTTAAAGGTGATGTGCTCGAAAAGCTATCATAAAAAAATAAAGCCCTCCTTTTAAAATTCTTAAGATGTGACCTCCACAGACCATTCCGTGGGGAATACTATATCACTAAAATGTTTGTAATGCGTAAATCAATATGTTTGAAACTGCTATAATATAAATATGCCCTTTAACAAAGTTAATAGCATGGTCTGTAATGCATAATCTAAGATATAAAGTTTGGGACGACAAAGGCCTCAGTGATGAAGTAAATGTTGACTTGAATTATTCTTATTGTCAGTAAAATATATTACTCGATACGTATGAAGTTAGCAGAAAATCATCTCTTACACTCTACACCACTTGCAGTGAAGGTATATTAAGGTTGTACGCATGTATGCCATACCTAGAAAAACTTTAGTTACTTTATGATAAAACTCGATTCAGAATCACATCCCGAATCATTGTCATTAAACATGTCTGTCGTTCTGCCCCTCTGCTTCCGTACTTCCGTATTTTTGTATTTGCAAGAACAAATTAGAAACTTTTTCTTTCCAATTATTGGAAGCTATTTTGGCTTAAGAACGAGAAATTCGAGTGCAAACATTTCTCGAGAAATCTTGGCGAAAAATCAGATGAATTTTGGAAACTTTGACTCTGAGACCACCCCCCTTTCGAAAATTGATAGAAAAAGTGTTGTGTGGCAGCAAGATATAATTTTTATACGAACGAAAACTGGTACAATACATAAATAAGCCAAAAATTATTGCGATAAGTTTGGACGACAGAGATCCATTGTTTGAACGCATAAAAAGTAAACCCTTTTTTTTGGCGAGATATAATTTCTAATCGTTTATGACGAGGACAGATGGAATATTGTATTAAACAATGTGGTAGTAGTGGTGTAGTTAATAACCGGCGCTGCCAGTAAAGTGATGCCGCGTCTATAATTTGTAAAGATGAGAGATGAGTGTTAATTAAGCAAAAACAATTAATTGTAGCATATTACAAACTCTTCGTTTCAACATAAATCGGCCGTGAGCATTGAAAAAATTAAAAAAGAGACAATAAAACTCAGGATCACTCTAACAGAAATTATTTCTCGCTTTTCTTTTGAAATATATTCGGCTTTTCTCTGAATATTATCCAATAATTTTTGCTTATTTCAATTTCATTTAATTTATATTTAAACGTTCCTTGTATTTTTTAATTTTCCCTTCGTTTTTTTTCTTCTCTTTTTTCAGAGTTATATTACACGTAACATGGATCGTTCATTTGTAGAGCCACCGCCCTTCGATTTAAATGCATCATTTGGTGACAGCTCACCAAAAATACCATTAGTGTTCCTGTTATCGCCCGGCTCCGATCCCATGGCCAGTCTTTTCATGTACGCCAAACAGCGTAATATGTACGACAAGTAAGTCAATTAACCAGAACATCAGGGGGAAAACCCATCACATGGAAATATATTAAAAAAGCAGAGGAAAAAAAAAATAAGAAGAAATGTAAAATTATTTTAAAATTTATATAGGTGCAGGTATGTGTATGTATGTGTGTGTGTGTATGTGTGTGTGTGTGTTTACGTAAGCGCGCTCATATGCAAACACAAATACACGTTTGCACAAAATACAACTAACGTACTGCAGTTAGCAGCATGTCTTCTCACAGCTGGACTGGCCACTGTAAGTGAGATGTTACTATTGCTGCTCTTATTGCTGGTGTAGCATGTCACTCAACAAATTAGGGGTCATGTTCGAAATTCAGCTTTTTTTGTTCTTCTTCTTTTTTTTTTCGTTTCCACAAAGGCAACGCCATCATATGTACATACCGAGTGCATACATATCTGCTTGTATACGCAAGCACAAGTTTTCAGTTAATTCATTTCTTGCCATGCCATGGAATTAAATATGTCCAGTTATTCTGTGTGTGTTGTAGCCTTTGTAGCTGCAGATTTTTTTTTTTTTTTTTTTTTTTTGTTGTAGAATCTTCTCAGCATTTTATAATTTTTACACAATTTTTATCATCATCTTGCATGTGTGACATTTAAGAACATCGATGTGGGCACATACTTATTCATACAATTCTATAATAAATGCATTTGTACATGTGTTTGTGCGTGTGTGTTCAGACATTTTATATTCTTATTTATATAGCACACAAACAGACATGAAATGTATTTTTACGATAAAAATTTTTTTAATTGATGAGTACTTCACTGCTAGAAGAGAAGAATATCGAAAATGTAAATAAGATAAAAAAATAAAATTAGACTCGAAACGAAGTAAGTGCACACACTACTTCCAAACTTATCCATATATGCTCTGTGGAGAATTTAAAACTACGTTTAACTTAGTTCGGATTTCTTGTTCAAACACTAAAAACAACGATAATTTGCGAACAACTTTGTATCAACTAAAATACGAAATTATTATTAAAGCGTATTACGTGTTCTGAGCTATCATAAAAAGATTCTTTTATAGATGACGTCAGGTCGACTTACCATCGATTACGCGTTACAAATTATTGTGATAAGCGTGTAAATGTCTGATCGAAATGCTCGGGATTGTAATCGTTTTGCATCGCGACCACACACTACACGCGTTCCCACGTTGTAAGAACAATGTTCTTTTTCTCGCAGTCATCCTTATAAATAATAATCTAAAAATAGTTGACGACATTTTTTTCTACGTCTTTACGTCCTCGTAACATTTTAATTGATTTATTGCGTAGCTAAGAACGCAGGCTTCTAATTTATTAATAAAAGCTTTTCTTCATTCGGAATATGAAAAAAGAAATTGAAATAATTGGGTGAAAGAAAAAAAAAATATCATTCGTGTACTGCGATACGTCTATAAAATTTATACACATGTCTGGAGCTACCTCTCGCAATCCAGAAACTCATAGCAATATATCAAAACTTCATGTTCCATATTCTGTTAAAAGGTTAAATAAGTATTACAAATTTCTACAGTGTGCCGTCAGTCTGTTACAATCCTTAGATCCAGCTTGTGAATATTACTGAAATTCATATTTCTTTGTAATAAAGAAACTGATTAATAATGAGTAAATAATTAAAAAGAAAAGTTACTGCTCCATGTGTTCATATGTATTCACATTTTTTAAAAGAATGAGTAAGAAAATTATATTCGGTCGTAATCGAATCTTTTATAACCATTGCCGTGACCCTAAAGAAAAGTTAAAGAACTAAACTTTCATACTCTATAATATTCGTTGGGCGTGGCTAAATTTTTCTCTTTTCAAAATAAAACTGGAAATTTATAACGTGTATGCGTTGTACTTTGCGAGTAACAAGCAAAAAACATGGAAAGCAAAAGAGCTCACAATCGTGTGGACGTGTTATAGGAATGTTCTTTGAAAATTTTATGCCTCTCAAATTCTCCTACGGAAGAATGTTTATCACGGATACCACACGATTGCGCAGATGGACAGATGGACAGACAGACGGACGTACTTGGGTGCAATCACAGTTTCAAACTGACCAAGAATTTATTTACTTTATGGGGTTTTTGCAACTAACTATTAGATATACTATAAAATTGAGTAGGCGTGGTCAATTTTTTTGCATTCTTGTTAAGGTAGTACAGCATTGCCCGTAGAAGATACATTCAAATTTTTGCCTATTTATCTGCTGTAATTTACGAAAAGCAGATGTGTTCTCACGTTACGTAGTATTGTAGGCGAGCCCTTCGACCGATTTGGCCCATTTGCAATACTAACCTGTGTACAAAAACTTTCAATGTTTTCGCAAGTTTGAAGTCGATGCCGGCCAGTATAATGTTTACAACAGACATTACGCAGACAGACAGACGTATAGATGGACGAACGGGTAGACTGGCATGCTTAAATCAATTCTCTGAAGCTGCCTTTGTAGACGTTACAAACGTTTTGACAAAATGAATATACGCCTCATCCTTTGTTAATGGGTATAAAAAGGAAAATATTTCACATCTCCCTCATCATCGCAGAAGAAAGTAATACTCCATTTTTGCCTCTTACTGCATTTCATCATTACGAATTTAATTTGTTAATCTATTATTACGTAATTGATTTCCTTTTTCGCAAATCGGGCAAAACCTGAATAAGTTCTTATCGTTGAGTTATGAATTAACTTTCGCGGTTTAAGCTTCAGTCGTTATATAATAGTTTTTATTATTTGGAGTTTCAAGTATACACAATTGAGGTTGTTGTTAATAAACAAGCTGAAAGTGGGAAAAATTAATGAGAAGCTGACAATCAAGGAGAGTAACTAAGAGCAGATGAAAGGAACCCAAACGAACGGTTGATCGAATATAAGCGGAAATATTGTTGAAGAGAAAGACAGCGAAACGCATGGATAAGTAAGTGTACGGTAAAGAAAATTTAAATAAAATTTAAGTATTGGATGGGATCGTGGTAACTCACTTATGTGAATGGCTAACCATATGTAATCCGTAATATTACTGATTAGATAGGCAGCAAAGACAGCGAAAATACAACTGAACGTTAAGATAGTAAGTCGATGGGTGATAGTTACCCGTTGATTCTATCTGCAACTGAGATGAAAGCAATAAATATTATATTTTGAGGAAAGCTAATAACCGATAATGAGGACAAGGAAGGATAAAACATGACTAATTCGTAATGCAATAATGCTGAGTTGTGCGTTGATTGTAAAGAAACATGAGCACAAAACCAAAGAACGTGCACATGAGTTCAACTATTTATTCATTTCGCGGGAATATCGTTTACTGAATAACTGTTATAATGTGAAGCGTATTTTCACACAATCTAGCAATAGTGACTGGCAAAAATTTATTACCTATAAAGGGTATCGAGAGGACAAATACTCAATCATTTCACTCCATTTTTTTTTCACGTATGAAAAAACTACCCGTTGGAAAACTTGCATTATATACGAAAGATATTTTCACCTTAAGATTATC
This sequence comes from Glossina pallidipes, assembly GCA_000688715.1. Lineage (NCBI taxonomy): Eukaryota > Metazoa > Arthropoda > Insecta > Diptera > Glossinidae > Glossina > Glossina pallidipes. The sequence continues at coordinate 4,123,801 of KK499766.1, forward strand.
TATCTATTTGACGTCGAGTGATAAGGAATGTATTGTTATTGAATGACTCTGTACAAGTCAAAAATAGTCATCAGAGATCTAATACGAGTATACATACTTCTTGTGCACGTTAGTCAACGTAAGCTGCCGCACTCTTTATTCGGTCGTATGTGTATTCGCCAATTTACCTATTTTTGTAATACGCAACTTACCTTTGTAAAGTCTAGGAAAATTTGTAAAAAGTGCTTATACACCATCTGCAGTTATTTCTTAGTTTCTTGTATGCTTTCATTTTCTTATATCTTTCATTTATATATTCACGCACTTTCATTTTTCTTATCTTCTTTCAACTCAAACGTCGACTGAAAAGGACCAAAACTATTTCATTGGGTCAAGGTCAAGGACCGCGTGCAGAAAAAATGATACTAGAAGCCAATCGTTACGGTCAGTGGGTTGTTTTACAAAATTGTCACGTAGCTGTCAGTTGGATGGGCGAGCTGGAGCGTATTTGCAGTGATACCTCATTAGCAGAGGCGGCACATGCCGACTACCGTTTATGGTGTACTTCATATCCGAGTTCAGTGTTTCCGGTATCAGTATTGCAGAACTCAGTTAAAATGACAAATGAACCGCCAAAGGGTCTTAAAGCCAATATGCAAAGATCATTTAATTCGGATCCGTTGGTGCGCGATAAATTCTTTACCAATGCATTCATATTTATGGAATCGGCCAATAAATGCTGGTTGCGCGGTGTCTTTGCGTTAGTCTTCTTTCATGCGGTTGTCCAAGAGCGACGTGAATTCGGACCATTGGGTTGGAACATACCGTATGAATTTAGTGAAGCGGATTTAAAGTGAGCTCCCACCCCTCAATCCTTATATACAAATATATTTTTATTTACATGCACGTACCCACCCATGCACTTGAATAAAATATCCATACAAATATTTCGCTTCCCAATACCATTACACGTGTAGCCAGCAGCTTTTAAATTTTCACTTTGAGGTAGTTCGTTAAAAGTTTTTTTACCCTTATACACGTTACCATATTTATAATTTTTAGTTTTCTCTTTTCGTTCTTTTTTTTTATGGAATTTTGCGGCTTGTTAGTGGAGATTTTCATTTATATGTTGATTCATTTGTTGTTTTTTTTTCTTGTTTTTTCCCCATGTTCTTTATTTTTTCTTCTTCATTCAACAGAATTTCATTGCTGCAGTTGAAAATGTTTATAAGCCAAAGTCATACAATACCTTTTCGTGGTCATGTATATCTTACTGGCGAATGTAACTACGGTGGTCGTGTTACAGATGACAAAGATCGTCGTTTAATCTTATCGTTATTGAATATGCTCTACAACCCTAATACCATTGATGTTGAGAAGTAAGTACATTATCACCAGAATCATTATCATTATGCCAAATTGCGACAGAAACATATCCATATATTGATAGCTTCGCACAAAGATTTGCAAAAAAACAAAAAACAAAAAAGGGTAAAAAAACTATTTTACAGGGCTATAAATATGTTTCTGTCTTGCATTAAACAACCTAAAGTACACGTTTGTATTTCTTACGCGAAAAATACTTCCTACCTATTGTCATCGAAAAGCATGCGAACCGAGGAATTGATTAATAATTCATAAGAAAACTGCTATAGACATTCTTAAGTATTAATCTGTTGAAGTTGGCTCGTTTCTAGCTTTTCTTTCGTTGTTAGCTTCCTTGCTTCCTTGTTGGAAAGTTGCCCAAAATATGCACTAATCACTAATCAACATTTTTCATTTTGTTTGTAAAAAATGAAAAAATTCCCAATTACCGTAAGACTGCGCCATATTTAATCCGTCTGTCCATCTGTCCTAACATTCACCATCCACTTCTAAATATGTTGTAATCACTGCAAAAAAGTGAGCAGTGGTCACAAGAAAGAGCAAATATCGAAAACATTTGTATTTGTAATTATTGGGAGGTTGTGTTTTTTCTTCTTCTTAAAACTCAAAAATTAGGCATCAAATCATCACGAAATCTAGATAGATTTTGATTTGAACGTTAGCATATAACACATATGCGTACATAATGTCACATTTCATTCTACTGTGCTTTACAATCTATTAGTTATGCTTTATCGCAATCGGGCGAGTATAGAGTGCCACAGAATCCTACACGGACCAATGCTTTGGAATATATAGCCGAATTTCCATTAAGCCCACATCCGGAAGTGTATGGCTTACATGAGAACGCTGATATCAATCGCAATAACAAAGAAACCAACAGCGTAAGCTTACTACTTGTAATCTTCTCTTTAGAATAGAAGTGCATTTTGTGAGTATTTTACTTTTTTTCTCTTTTTTTTCTCATTTCTTTGACATAACATAGTTAATCCAGGGAGTTTTAAAAACGCAAACAGAGCTAATGGCTTCCGCAAAAGCTTCGGGGGCTGCTGAAGGAGTCAAAGTAGATCCAGTCTTTCAGATATGCAAAGATATTTTGGCTCGCATGCCGGAATCTTTTGACTTGGCTGAGATTTCGCAAAAGTATCCAGTTATATATACAAACTCAATGAACACGGTTTTAAGGCAGGAATTAATTAGGTAGAAATGAATCCTTTAGTTTTTTAATCACACTCGCCATAAATAATTTTTACGAAACTTTAGATTTAATCGGCTTCTGGATTACATACGCAAGAGTTTAGTTAACGTAATGAAGGCCATTCAAGGTCAAATCGCCATGATTCCAGAATTAGAAAGAACCCACCAATCCATGGTTGTTGGCAAACTACCAGCCGACTGGTTAAAGAAAAGCTATCCATCTTTGAAACCTTTGGGAAGTTATGTGAACGATTTCCTCGCACGGTAAGATATCGTCTTGACGGTTATAATCTATTTACCACGTTCTATGCAAACTATCTATCTGCATTTTCACAACATCCATCCACAAATCGTCTCAGAATCTCACGGGGGGTTTCATTTTCTTAATCAGCCAATCTTTTTATGTCGCATGGAAAAGTTAAACAAATTTGGTTTAAGTCATAATTGTCGTCGCTGAATACTTTTATGCCTGCTTGATTACTTTCAATATAACCAACGTATCCGGCTTTTCTGCGTGCACTGTACCAGCGTACAAAACACAGATGCTGGGCAAAGAAAACTCACAGAAAAATTAAAGAAACGAATTTATGCGTTTTTATTGTTATCATGATTCCTGCAGAGCAATATTTGGCGAAGGTTTTCTGTAATAATCGGTAGATTTATTGCTTTTGTTAATCGCCATGTAACTAACAATCGAGGAGAGATCTCGGGAAATCTAGTCTTAATCTAACCTTTTGCTCCTTAAGTTAATCTGATTAAAGTGAAAGAGCTCTCGAAAAAGTTATAGAACAGCGCTTAAGGCACGTTGCTCGTTGAAATTGATCAAATTTATTAATAATCTCCTCTTCTGTTGATGATTTTCTTATTGGGACAAAGGTATTGTCACTCACATACATGAATTCAAAGTTGGCGGAAAGTGAATTGTAAGAGCAAAAAACGTGTACTCTGCGTATGTATTTCGTATGGAAAACCTTACAAGACGATTGGAAACGATTTCTTCGAAAGTACTAGTGCATGGTGTGAGTGTATGTAATGAGGCAACGATGTTAAATATGTAAAAAAGTCGTTAAGCTAATTAATTTTAATTAAAAATAAATACCTTGAAGGAAAATTTACATCAACATTAGTTGCGCATGTTATATTACATATACATACATATGTGTATATGTATATATATATATATATATATATATATAGTTGTATTTGTAAACTAAGACGACTTGCAAGATAACTCGGTTCAAATGATTAGGAAATTGAATTAGTATCGAGTTTTGACTTTAATCCGTCAGAGAGAGAAAATTTGTTGACAAAGTAGATACGACAACATGCTTAAAAGGATATCTAAGGCGTGGATTATAGAGACAATAACAAAGTTAATATACGTTCGCACCTCTATGATGAATAAAAAGCCACACATATCCACTATTTTAATTCGATTTTCTCCATTAAAAATATATCAAATAAATGAACAAGAATTTCATGCGCCGTAAAGCTTTGATGATAAAATTTATGCCTATAAAATGGCACAAAAAAGAATTAAATTACATTAAAGGCAAAATATGCTTAAATAAAATTCAGACCATGTAAAATAATGTGCATATAATCACGAATGAAATGAAATAGGGAAACAACCTAAAACGTTTTAGGCGAGCAAGGCAGACTATTAAATATCCTACACCGTTTCGCCCAATACAATTCTTCACCTAATCTCGTTATAAGAGGTTAATCGTTATACCTGACACTAGGTGTCAAGCTAATTAGGGCCTGCTTTTCATGAGAACCTTTGTGTAGACAGGGGCCCGAAGTTTTTTTGTTTAATTTGTAATAATAACAAAACGGTAGAAGATACCAACAACAGATTTCTTTAGGTATTCGTTTATAATTTTTTTATTTATAAAATGATTGCCGGTAAATGAATGAATTTATACCCACTTTTCCACATAGATAAGCCAATGATTGTTATATCATCCCCATGTAAGTTCTTGGCGATTGTGTCATGAATTGCATAACATATTGCAGTGTCTTATTGAAGCGAAATATAACCCAATTCCACAAAACTACAGTAATCATGTTTACAAAAAAAAAAAAAAATCACTTATTTGGCCACCCTATGTAATCCGAATTTACTACGATGTACTAGCATGGAACAGCCGAGTGACCGATGCAAGAGATCGCAGCCAGTTAGAAACGCTCGCAGTCCTGCCAGTGACACCAATGAACGACGGTCGAAGAGACATATTCAGAAAGGCGGGTGTAGAATTGGCGATCGACATCACATTCGTAAGCGATAGTCCAATGCCAAGATCGAGGTGGACGCTGGGCGAAAATTACTCAAATAGCGACCACCAAGTCATCTTCTTGGACATTAATGATGGACAGGATAAGCTCACCGACCACGAGGGGAACATTGCGGCGTTTGACGAGAAAATTTCGAAGGTCATGATGTGCTTCCACACGATATAGGATGGCATGTCGGAACAACTCGTTCGCGAGATGTATACTTTGCTAATCGAAGGTCATGCCACTGCTGAAATAAAGGAATCAACCTCGCCCCTGAAGGTATCTCTGAAAACTGGAAAACTGGTCCAGCGAAGGTCGGTTTTTGAAACCCGGCAAATGTCTACGGAGGAAGCTGAAGAAAGCCTCTCGAAGCAACAAAAGGGGATGCTGCAACAGCATAGATTTGAATCCGTGGAGAATTTCCCGTCCCGCTGTGGAGGATGGTTACAATCCAATTAAATTTTTGCTCACTAAAATTTCTGTGTCAATGGGCGAAAGTTGATAAAAAAAAAAAAAATTACCTGCACTCGTAACTAAGACATAATTAAAATGTGTGAAAATGGTCTTCAGTCTCTATGGCTCGGATTTCAAGTTATGTATTTACATAGTGCAGTTTAGGATATAACCTAAGCGATACGACACCATCTTATGAGTGAATCTTTCCTTTGCCTTGCTTTACCATATCTTACGTTAGGTAGGGACAAAGAGATTTTTATTCAGCCACGTAGAACTACTTTTGTGCATTTGTCTTTTTCAGTTTAAGTAAGCAACCATTCTTCTAAAAATTGGATACGTTTTTCTTTTTAAAGATTGGATTTTTTCCAAAATTGGATAAATAATGGCGAACCGAATGTCTATTGGATGTCTGGTTTCTATTTTACGCAGTCATTTATGACGGGCGTTTTACAAAATTATTCGCGACGAAATCGCTTTCAAATCGATATGATTAAAATCGATTTTGAGATAACTAAATGGGAAGCGGAAACCGACCGTCCAGCTAAGTTGGGCGCCTACATAAGAGTAAGTATTTATTTCAAACACATTCGAACGCAACGTAACAATTTACTAATGTATAAGTTCACAATATTTGTAGTTCGTTCCCATGTATTTAATTGATTGATTGATTAAACTATGGCCTCCCCACTAATTTATTTACCTGACTATCTCTCTTGAAATTGAAATCTTAAAAGTTAACATCAAGGATCCTAATCACCAATTATTTTTAGTTTTTAAAGATAGGTGCAACTTCGCTTGAAATATTATATATAACGCTTTTGTGCTGCTTTTCACCTTATGTTGTTAGCATGAGCAATACTTTTTAATTTCTTCTTATATGAATAGGAAAAATTATAAATACATACATACATATCATATACATAACTACATGACATTTTTATTTACTGCTGCTTAACTTGCTCTCAGACTAAACAACTAGAAAATGACGACATAAAAGCTTATCAAGTAAGTTCCTCAGGCTAATGAATATCGTGAAAAATCGATCGATATGCGTAACGAAGTATTTTCACCGTATTTTATGAAATTCAAAATCACTTTTATAACTTTCGTTTTTTTTTTTTTTTTTTTTGAAAATTCTTTATTCGTAGGGCCTTTTTTTGGAAGGTTGCCGCTGGAATCGTAAAATACAATGCATCGACGAGTCGCATCAGAAAATATTATTCGACACCATACCAGTGACTTTGTTGATACCAGCTTTATTGACATTGGATGGACCAAAAGCCTTAACTACGAAAGATGGTCGCAATATCTATGAGTGCCCCGTTTACAAAACAAGCGAGCGGCGCGGCGTTCTCTCCACCACAGGACATTCAACCAATTTTGTCATGTACATGGACATACCTTGCACGAAAACTCAAATGCATTGGATTAATCGTGGCGCCGCTTCACTATGCCAATTGGATGATTAATTTCGGTTTCGACCTACATTCCGTTTTTCACTCTCATTATCTCAAGACCGATTGACTTTTTCTAAATTATACAATTTCACACATATATACACATATTTTAGGAATTTTTCAAATAACATCCCCAATGTTTATTTTATGTCCAACAATTTACAATTTAAATTCATAAAAATATAAAAAATCAACGTTTTTGCACAATTATTTGAATGAAAAATCAACATAATTAAAAGGTCTGCTTAATTAATGTACGTATATTACCCAAATTAAACGTACAGTAATGAGTTTTTTCACACTCACCGCCGATGAAAACGACGAGTATGATTATTTTATAATAATTTTTGCAAACACTACATAAATTTGGCAAAAAATGTGCTTGCATGTAAGTGATTAGTGAAAGATACCGACGCAACTTAATCCCACTCGTCGATTGCTCCTCAAATGCAAGAGGTCACCAAAATTCATAATAGATTTGGCGGTAAATTTGTCTCGATGTACCCCAAATTCAATTCATGTTCGATAAGGTGAAAAATTGGAGGGGGGGAAGTGAAATGTAAAATGTTTCACTTAACAATAAATTTAAGAGAAATGATCTTGATCAGCAGTTTTTTGATGTAGCGGATATCGGGGATTCGGCGTGAAACTTCCTCTTAAGTGTACTCATTCGAGTTGCGGCAAATTCACCGATTTTATCTTATCTCTATGCGATACTACCTACGATAACAATGCTTTTCACCCTTTCATTTATTTACTTTTTTTTTCTTCAAACATTTTTTTTTTACTCAATTCCACTTTAGTAGAATTACAACCTTAAACGTGTTCAGTTAAAAAAAAAAAAATTAAAATAACATTTACAAGTTTTTAACATTACACATATTACAAACGAACTTTAAATATTTAAAATGTTTGCAGTGAAAAAAAATATCACATATTTTATGATATTCTTAAGTAAGTTGCTGCTAAAAGAGGAATATGTGTAGTCGTATATAGGCATGTATTGTACATATATTGTGCTACTGCAGCATAGAAGTGACGATTTGCTTAAAAGCGCACAAGAGTGTGTACATGGTTCAAATGTTGAAACTAACTTTAAAAAAGACAAAAACAGTACACATTTTAGGTTCATTTCTTAATAGTGCGGTCTCCCTCGCAACAATTCAACACAGTTTGTGATCTGCCTTTTGAGTACGTAGTTGTGTTTTACGTAAATGTGGTTTTATATCTCCGATAAGATATAGTCGCTAAGTGAGTGAGTCATCGTAATAAAGAATTGTGCGTGAAAATAAATCACGCAACCGTAGATAAGGATGGGATATATAAGATGTGAAATAAATTTCAAATCATTAGACCAACTTGCCTGTCTGAGCAATTTCGTCAAACTTTAATTGCATTTGAGCCTCCAATAAATAAGCTCACGGATGAAGATGAAGGACTGTATGAGAAAAATTGATTTAATAAAACGCGGCACAATAACATATAACATAACGTATCAGTTGGTTAATCAGCACTTTTTTACATTTTTCACTTTTCACTTTCACGAAATTTTGAGTTAACAGCCGTTAAAGGTTTTGCCAAAGGTATTGCCATAAGTTGCAAGCCACAATTTTTTGCCTATTGTGGACGTATCATATACATTTTTTCACAGTATTATTGTGATGGTTTTAGTTAAGATTGCGGAAGAGGACTTCTAAAGAATCGATTGTTGTGTTGCAGATCTGTGGCTAATTCTATGCGAATTCTCGCATATGTTTTGATCTTTATTTTGTCAATACTAGTTTGATATGATAGTGGAAATTGGGGAAAGTTCACAGAAGAGTAGTGCTGATAATAGTAGTGCGGATTTTCTTCCATAATCTTGTCTTTCCGATCTGACCGTAAGTTGCAGTGGTATTTGTTAATTCGTCAATACTGTTTTAGCTGGAAGTCGAGAGATTCTCTACAGCTTTTAACACACACATACGCACACACAGACTAACAGTGAGTGTATTTTTAAAGGCAAGGCTCGTAGCTCGAGGGGCAACCATGGCTTGCGTTGTGAAGATTGTCCGATTAGTCTGAACTTATCCTGAACCATCTACCACGGGGTAGCCAAATTACAGAACGTCAGATTTAGAGCCGTCTGCATATAGGATATGTCAACCGTCAAAGGAGAGCAAAAATGTCACAACAGCAATTCTTGCGACGTTTAGGAGGTGTAAGACAAAAATTGCGCGAAATTTTTGCGACAAATAAACAATAGTCAATTGTGGCTTTTAACTGGAATAATAAAGGGTGCCATGTCTTTGTGTTCTAGCTCAACTTTTCTATATGCGAGGTTTTCAAAGGCAAGACTAAATATCGACTCGGAGCTTCACGTTGATCAATATTACATATATTTGATGTATAATGTTAGCTCCAATAACTAATAACACGATTTAGTCCATAAAAGAAGAGGAAGATAAATTTCGAAACATCTGCTGTGAAAAAAACATTTATTATTCATTGGCGAGAAAAGTTGTTGCCGCTTGATATATTAAGTCTAATTGTTGCAAAGCAGTTACAGTTTTTTTAAATATAACATGCAGGTTGATCACTTCACACTATAAATGAGTGATGACTATAACAGATGAGCAATAGACTATAACAGATAATATTGTGTAATGGTTGAGACCCGTATTTTAATAATGGAGGACCAAAAACGCGCAAACAAGGTATCTACGCTTTAAGATGATTTGTGATCACGTATATTACCTAAGGAAAATAAAGTATATTTTACTACAGAGTGCCTCACTACAAACTGCGCTCGACATTAGAGACGAACAATTCTTCTAAATCAACAATCGCTGATATGCCTTGCCCGAAATGCAAAATTATTATACACAAACAATTTCAGGGAATCAATTCGGCATATATGACAGAAGCAGCAAGTTACTGAGGGCATCGAATACGAAGTTAATACTGAAATGCGAACTTTTCTAACCACATATTCCATCACATTATCACTAATAGTGATTTCGATGGAAAATTTTGATAATAAATACTCGGAAACTCGATATGATTACTTTCCTCTGCGTAAACATGGAGACGACGAATCTAAAAAATCCATAATATTTAAAACTGAGTTAAGTCTACAATAAACGGTATTGGCATTTGGAGTAAATTTTTTTTCATAGCGACACACCATATCGATATTTGGCGTTTATTTGCGATTGATATTAAAAGCTATAACTCAGTTTCTAATGGCTTCATCCACACGTGCAAAATTTTTTACAAACAAACGTTAGAATATTCTCTTACAATGTATATAAAATATATATGCATTTGAAATCATTTTACAACCCTATCAGTTATGAAAATTCTATAGACACATGTGCACGCATAATTAAGACGTGTAGGCGTTATTACATGCTCGTGCAGGTAAATTTATTTTATTTAATGAATGCACTATTAATGCCGAATCATTGCTGAAAACGTATTCGCGTTCAAAATACGAAAGTATCTTTTGTGGTCTTCTATTCAAGCACAAGAGCATGTAATCCACTAAACGTGAAACATAAAACAAGTTTTCATAATGCACATGCATGCAAAAGTACAAATGACAAGTGAAAAATTACTTCTTATAGCCCTGTAGTGAGAGTATATCAGCGATTTCCAACACTTTCGATGAAAATGCCTTACACTACAAATTGTTTTCGTTTTTTCCCCTTTTTTTCCGTTTTTGAATTTTTCTTCATTTTTCATTATCCGTCATACATTTATATATAAGCAAAAATCGTATAAATATATGGGTCGAAATTAATCTTTCAATGACTTAAATGCAATGAAAGCTCAGCGATTTAAAAAAAAAAAAACATGAGTTTGTCAGTAAAGCAGGACCTTATTCCGGACCGAGCACGCAAGCCGAGTAAGATAAAGTCACGTCGAACAGACTCAAGACGGCTAACACGGAACCTATAGGACGGCCCTAGGAAGACATTGAGTATTCTAGTATTGGTCTAACTAGAGACATACCCAAGCTCTCGGCAACATAAGGAGCAGCAAATTCTTAAGACGACCGTTTTATAGAAACTACGAAGGGATGCAGCTTTAGTATATGAAACTTTAATATGAACATCAAGGCTGACTTTGGAGCTGAAAACAGCATCTCAATCTTTATAGTTGGACAAGTTCTTCAGAATATGACCATCAATACGATAGGAATAAGGACAACATTTTAATCCAGGCAAACAACCACTTCTTAGATAATTGTTTAATTCAACACCATACAATTAGTCACAAACCAAGTATATTAACGTGTATTAGACTGAAGATTAGACTGAAAAAGTTTACCATAATACCGCAAAGTCAAAGGAGAACGAAAGCTTAACGTCATCCGCAAACATGACATAATGACTACGCTCAGGCAGGCCATTCACAAATAATATGTGGCCCAAGATGGCTACCCCGGAGAACATCAGAAGTAACGTAAATTTCTCTGAACTGACAAGAACTACACAACACCCGTGCAATGCGATCACGCAGCATATTACCCGGAAAACCAAGACGGACTACTTTATAAACTAACAAAGCATGATCGTGTACTACCTATCAAGATGAGACTCACTAGAAAATTTCTGAATGGAGATAACTCTTAATTAGCCACATACACATGCATTCACATCGTAAACTAAACTTATTTTTGCATATATAGATTTACTTTAAAGTGGCCTTGCTAATCCCGTGTTCGCAGTTAAGGAAAAAACGATTAAATTTCAAATATTTATTTTCCATGACGTTGTTGTTTTGCTTAAATCCATCCAGACCTATTGTGACCTATCTGAGGATTAAAAAATTTAAACCATTCTGAGGCTGATAGATATTAAAGCGGATGTTTGTTTGCATTTTTTCGCTTTTCCGAAATATTAATTTCTATATTTTCCATGGATTTCCACGGAGGCTCCGTGCCATGATGTTTAGGTAGATTCATCAGAAAGATAAATGATTTTCAAGCCAGCGCCAAAGCGCGCAATCTTAGCGCTTAACTTGAGGTTTTTTTAGAAACGAATCCAATTTCAGTCACTTGAAGATATAGCTGAGATTGATTTTTCTTGCATTATTATTCCTTAAGAGGGTATTTTAAAAAGACTGGCTGCTATAAACTTGTGCTTGGACCATGGCCATGCGAATAGCGTAGAAATATACTGATTTTTGCAAGTAATTTCTTGATCGATTTTCGACTCTATATGAAAGCATACACGTATGTATGCATGAACATATTTATTTACGGGCAATTCATAGTAAAACACTAAAATTTTTGGTTTATTTTTTTTTGAAAATATTAAAATGCGAAATATTCGTTTTAAAAAAATATTTTTATACATATATATATATGTATATATAAATATATATATATATATATATATATATGCCAATTCACCAGTTAAAGAGTAAACATGTGTTGTACACAATTGTATAAATGTATTCATGTTCGACATACAGCGCAGAGCACACAGAACGCAAAGCATATACAAAAAAAAATTCATCAACATGTATGTCTCCGTACAATTTAATGCATAACAAATATTATGAATTGCAAATATTACCATAAAAATGTTAATTAAGCAATATACATATATATATATATGTATATATATATGAATAATATTTTTAAACATGTAATCAACGAGGCAGTATTAGATTGGTGTACATGATATGCTTAAAATGCAGAATTGCAGACTGAGCTGGACAATCTTTGCGTTTTCTATTATGGCCAGCAATAATTTAATAATTTCCTTTAACTTATTGACTAAATCCAGATCGGTTCAGGTATATGAATCAGACAGTTTATCCATTCAATATCCTAAAAACTAAGATAAATAATCAAAGTTTCACGAATATTTGTTGTTTGTTGATTAAATTCTGCAAACCGGGACTTTTATCCATATCCGGACTTCGGATCCATATAAATTCTCTTATAATATACATAAAAAGCTTAAGTTTATCATTTCAGCGGATTCAGCAATTCGACACTTTCACCTCTTCTTTCAGGCCAGCAATAGCCAGTTCTACCCAATTTCCAATTAGCACACGCCATAGCTGGTGGGCAAAATTAAGCTCTGAAGAAAGACGAGTAATCAATAAATTCGGCATTTACGCAGATCTTCAGATCAAGTTTCAAGTCTACAAGTGGGACGTTTCTGTTTTTCGCGCTTGTCAGGAGCAATATGCTTTATGGCATCTCCGACGCTGTGTGGTGGATTCGAAAATATCACAAGCTAAAGTCCAAGCAAATAACAAAGTCGTGTTTGTAGTTAAATAAAATTTTAATCCTATATTCATCTAAAACGATGGGAATCAAATATGCAGTGGAATGCGTATAACCATTCTTTCGTGTAACCATTTCCGAAGAAGGAGAATTTATTAGAATTATTCTACCGTTTATAACAGACAAACGACCCATCAGAGAATCCGCCATATCTGTACATTCTTGGCCAACGTAAAAGCGTTGTTGTTCTAGCCATGGTAATCGGTTTGTTCGTCCACGTGGTTGTCATTTGTTAATGGCGGTTTCGACAGTCCATATTTCCTACGACAAATTGCATTCGAGATGTGAGGACGTTACCGCTGTACGCTAACAAACTCGATTACATTGAATGCGACGAAACGGATTTGGAACAATGAACAGATTTAAAAAAGATAAAATTTAATTGGTCTTACTTTTTGGACGCAATAGTAATTTATTTCTCCCAACAAAATTGAAGTATGTGTTTTTGGTGAAATAAATACTAATTCATGCACAAATGTTTTTTTTTTCTAAATGTAAATAAAATTCAATGCATTTCCTCCATATATTATAGCTTGCTGAAATAACCAAAAGAAGGATTAGGAATTGTGCGAATTCAGAAAACTGAGAAAGTCCGAAAAAAATTTATTTTATTAAACATTCGGCGCAATGGAGTACGCGGGTAATCTCACAATTGCGGCACTCACAGCCGAGACCGATTTTCGTATTTCACACATAGTCGATCACCGATAACTATTTTGAAAATTGAATTCTATACTTTGGTCGGCGTTCGAAACATTTCGGGAAACTTGTTAACCAATTTTACTTGTAAAAGGATCATGATGAACGGACAGACGAAAAATCTAGAACAATTAACACAATTCAAAAAAGAACGTTGAAAGTTTCATTTGCTTATTCTGTGAGAAAAGGTAAAAACAAATATCTAAGGGAAACAAGGCGTAGAGTCCTTACAATTGATTTAGAATTTTTGCTTTTGCTGTTGTGAAAGTTGAGTGACCTAAGGCTCTGTCGGTAAATATGCTCATAACCTTTCCATATATTTCCATGTTGTTCGTTGGTTATGCTTCCGCTGGAAAACACTGAGCATAACTTTCAAAAGATGTGAAGCCAAACATTATGTAATAAAGCAAACCATCAACTTACGAAACAAATTCCCATGAGGCTTTATTATAACCATGAGTTGAAAACACATAGTTAGCGATTCGCCAATGCTATGAAAAAAGATGACAAACTAAATTTGTCAATTCGTGCGTGGCATTTAAAAATACGCATGAGAAGATTTTTTTAAATCGTAGATAGATCGGTTTAACAAGCAAAAAAATTGCTCAGGTCATCAGACAATTAATGTATGCTTTTTATAAAACTAATGCACCGCGGGACTTAGTGAAAGTGTTTAGAGTGCACGATAATGTGTGAAGTAGGGTGCAAAATGAAAGGGAATTGACTGTCCAAGGGATTCCCTCCTGTTTTTTATCGCATACTTTTTGCTCATTCTCCGCTTGCTTTTCCACTATACCTTGGTATTATTATTACTTGTTTTTTTTTTTTTTTTTTTAATGGCTTATGCACACACATATGCCACTAATTAAGTTGTGATTAATTAAGGCTTTCAAGAACATACACGTGAGTACCTACATAAACGCACACAGGATCGTGTGTAAATATATTTTTTCGCTATTGTACAATTATTTCTATAGATACCAACGACCCCGCACATCCAGCTATAATAGAGCATAACTAGCCAACAATTATTTAAACATCATTAAGGAAAAACTTGTTGGTTCTCTTCTCCTTTTTTATTCTATCCTTTTATTTTAGAACATTTACTTTATTAAATTTTTCTGTGGTGCTCCTCTATACACAGTAATATATACATTTACACGTATATTTACACATACACATAAATATATTTATTTATTCTTTTTTTATTCTTTCATTTTCACAGTTGTATTTACCTGTTGCACTGAAGAAACGGAAGGGCTACGGCGCGTATTACGTGGCCGTCGTACACTAACGCGTAGATACTTCAGTAAGTATTGTTTACTCATCGTGACTCAAATTCCGCAGAGGTACAAACAAATTTCCATTTAATGCAAATAATAATCGTTTACATAGAAAAATTTCAAATAAGAATTTATTAGTTAGGAAAATGAAATCAACTACACTGGCAGTGTGTAGGGTTTTCGCCTTCAATACTGTGAGAAATATAAATTGTTTTGTTCCCTCATTAACTGCAAATTTTCTAAGTGGATTGAAACATTGAAAATTCGTATTTGGCAAGTTTCTGCAATAATGTAGGATTTGTAATCCTTGGATCCCCGAATATGCTCACACGTATAGTACGCGTGATATACTCTTTATCAAGCAACTCATGTTATTCAGTTCATATATACGATTTTAAAATGACGCCTTGCTTTCGTCTGGCTTAGCCCATAATGTTTTCTTACCACTCTCACATATCAAGCTTAACAAACAAGAAAGTGATGTACCACTGCGACTAAATCTCATCATACTCATCGTGTTTAGCTTAAAAAGCACAAATGGGAAAGGCAAACAACGAAACCTAAATACTTCCATAATAACAATGGGTGTGGGCGGCTCATTGTTCCCACTTTTATAGAATATGAATCAAAACTTTTATCACGTTTCTGTCATAGCTTATGAACAGTGAGCGTAAAATATAGATTTCTCACTTTGTGTTGCATTCTAGGCATGCCGTTTGACACCATCAGTTTCGCTCATTTTCGACACTAACCTGACGTGTTTATTTTTGCAACATAAAGTATGCTTACCACATATAATAAAAAAACGGGTAATCGGACAGACGGACATCGATCAAAGACATTTATGTACTTTATGGAATCTCCGAAGCTTCCTTCGCACAAAACTACTAAGATAACTTATAAAATAGATTGGAGTAAATAAATATGAAATACATTAAGGACAGTGCAAAGTACATGAATACAATACATGGGCGATATATCAATGGATTAAAAGGATTTTCCCTTCAGATACCTGCACAAGCATAAAATATTTTTTTATTTTTTTTTTAAAAACATTCAGAAGAGAATGATAAAACAAGTATTTTATTCAAAGTATGATCCATCGCTAGTCAGGCATTTTCCCCATCTTCCGGGCAATTTGTGAATACAACAGCAACAAGAATCGCTGGCACACCATTTATTATCGGCTCGTTTTTTCACATCTTCGTATAAACCAAAGCCTTGCTTAGCAAATACGTAACCCATCGATGCAAGCAAACGATAATCGGAAGAAGCCGAATCTGGTAAGTAAGCCGCGCTAGCCATCACTTCCAAAGTGTGTGCTCCCATCGTTTCGCGTACCAGATTTGCGATATTTAACGTTGCATTGTCACGGAAAGCTAGGAACTTGTGTGGACTATTTTGACACTGTGATCGCTTTTTAAACGGCTATCGACTTAAATCGATCAGCTTGGTATTAACCGTTTCACCAGACTTTAGTAGCTCGTAATAGATCACACCTGTCCAGTCGCCCCGAACACAGAGCATCATCTTTCTGCTAAACCGATTCAACCTTGCAATCGATAATGTTAACGTGCCTTGATCTACCCCTGATTTTTTGCCCTTAGGAGTCTGAAAATGAATCCAGTCTTCAGCTCCACTGACAATATAATGCAAAACTTAGTTTTTTTCTTTTAAATCATTCGGGTAAAAAGAAACGCTATCCTCGAATGCTCCATATTTGACACAATTTTTGGAATAATGAACACAGGGAAACACTACTATCCAAACTCTTTTTCAATTTATCTTTTATGCGCGCTTGACACTAGTTCAAGATCTGTTTCTTAGATAATCGTTCCGTACTTGTATAGTTGTACACCCAATAAATGTGCGAATTAAAGGAGTCAGCCCTACCCATTTATAATTTTTTTCGGTACACACTGCACAATAGTTTATTTTCTCGGGGGAAGTGAAATTTCTTTCGTTTAGAAAATTAAGCTGCAAAGAAACCAATTTAAACGTAAGTGGATAAGGCAGAGAATCATCTCCGTTTCTCCATCATAATTTCACTCTTATGAGTTAAAAACCGTATGGTTCAGCATTAGCCTCTTTGACAATTAACCACTTGCGGCCTCTTCTAACTAAAAGTTGCGGTCAAATTGCCCAACTGAAGCAATTTTTTGAACTGCAGCTAGCGTGCAAACGAATGCATGTCGGATGAATGTCGCTTATAATTTCTCTTATGTTTTAAATGCTTTATATAATTTTTCATTGCGCTAAATTGCACGACGCCGTTCGATATTGGACGATACAAGTTTAGTGCGATGAGCACAACATCTCCTCATAATTGATATGAACTTAAATGTAAAAATAAAATATTTATTTGTTCAATTTAACGATCAACATAATTAAGATTAATCTTTTGCTTTCTTAATTGCTTGTGTATTAAATAAAATTGTAGTAAATGAAACTAATTAATGCTTAAACTGATGGGCTTTCATATCTTGTTTACACAAAAGTAATGACAAAACAATTGGTACCGAATAATTAATAACTTTCTCAATTGCAGCCGTTATGCAATCGCACATTCTTCAATTCAGAGCAGGCAATGTCCTCTTAAACCCAACACAAAGCCAATCTTCAATTTTCCAATTATGGATGCGGTCTAATTAACTCTAGATTACCATAATCGATCTAATATGTTTTTCACGAAAAGCGCCGATCTTTTCGCTGAGTGAACCATCATCATGGAATCTCGGCATACAAGGATTCTCATGTTGTGATGCAATACTCCCTCCAATCTTTCCACATAAAGACATAGTCCAATCTATTCGTTACAGCTCTTATGAGCTGGAACAGCGACAGAATTCCCTATCTAAAGAGAATCAAAACAATATAATCCACCCACAGTATTAAAAAAAGCGTGTGTTTATCATCAACACGCCATCATTGATTTTAAAAATGTTGCCCTCAACCTTGAACGTTGGTCAGAAGAACTCTTTGGCGTAAGAAGTAATTGAAAATGAAAACAATTGATGGAAACAAAAGTTTTTTTTCGAATCGATGAAACGCTTAATAATCGATTGACCTCTCTTTTTATTTGCTTTTATTTATTTGTTATTTCAATTCTGCTTCCCTATGTAAGGTGGTCTTGCCATACCTGGTTGGTCGCTTGTCCTGCTGATTGGCATAAGTGAACTTTTACTCGGTGCTATCTTGTATGCGGTCATGTATAAAGTGATATTAACCAAGGAAGTCGAATCAAGGAATACGTACGCACCGGCGCCAACGAATGATATTTAAACAGAAGACTACGAAATGTATAAAGTGGAAAAAAGCACTCGTACACACGTAAAAATAAGAATATAGAGACAATAAAAAGGATAAGAAGGAGTAAAATGAGTTTCGTACGATTTTAGTCGTAAGGGAAAATTGTTCATCTTTTTTTTTTAAATGCAAAATATTTAAATAATCATTTTATTTGATTGTATTCACCCAACTAAAAAGTATATAAACATTATCATGCCAGTAATTTGATCTAAACTGTCTTTATATTATACGAACTTGTCATGGCTGTATTTAAATAAATGAATTAATTTGGATAACTGTTTTCTATTTGTTCACTTATTGAAATTGCAGAAGGAAGGTCTGCGATTTTATAAATGTAGACCTTAGGTTAAGTCCTTAAAGTGTATTTCACAACCATTCGCACATACACATCACCAATACGTTAGTGCAACAGTATGCCGTTCATTTTCATTGCCTATGACCCAACATAAAATCATAAAACTGCACTTGAGCATATTAGGAAGTAAGTAAGTAAGTAAGTAAGTAAGTGAGTAACGTAAATAACTTTAGAATTTCGTATGGCTTATGAACTTATAATATTCATAACATTAATTGAATGCTTTAATTACATCTCTGATGTAAGTATTGCAGGTTCATTTAAAGTGATGAGCTTAAGGCTTTAACATGAAATACTTTCTCTTTTTCCTAATAATATTTCTCCACTTTGTCGCTGATATATATAAATCTGGTCTCCTTAATTAACAGAAGATTCCATCTATTATATAAGAAGATCACATATTGACCTAAAACATCCCAGAGACTTTTCCCTCAGCTGTTTTACTTACAACTAAAAATATGCCCGCAATTTTATACACCTACATCTAAGATGACGGGCATCTAATGGGCGTGCACATTTTTATTCCGTTTTTAAGGGGGCATGACGGTACTAATTTTTCCAAATTTTTTTATTGACGTAAAAGATGCTTTCAACCTTCTACAATATAAGGGAAAAAGCAAACCCATTAGCACTCCCAAACATGTCGGTTGTCAGTTGGATCCCTGCCGGGAAGCTTCAATCTAGTATTCTACCGTTTTGATTTCTAGCTTCTCTAGTACACTAAACAGATGTTCGGAGATTCAGTGAAACAATCGTTGCAGAGCTATGAAGATGAGCGCGACTTGCAAGAAATTAGACTTTTCGGATGATGTTTTTAAAGCTGATTAAAAATTCAGCTGTTAAAGTATACATTCCTTTGTGCATCACTCAAGGAGTGGAACGTCCGCATTTATCTCTGGCAGATGCACCCTGCTATGGTGGTGCTATATGCACCTTCTAGCAAAAAGTTCTCGTGGCACATGAACAACGAAAAATATTTAAACGTGAAAGAGGGAGCTTTACGGAATTGCGCAATACGGATAGAAAACCGTGAACAATTACCTAAAACACGATTGTTCAAAACAGCCCACGCAACGGCAATGAGTTAGTTTAAAATACTATGCCCGCACAGGTGATAAATTGATGTGACCGAACAATTTTTGTTAATAATCGATTGTCTTTTTGTCAAAAATTTCAATTTTTTCCTCTAAACATTCGATATTCACACAAACAGCAAATATTTTCAAAGCCCATAAGTGTTTATGCAGCTTTGGATAAGTAAATGAAATGATTTTCTTTTTTTCGATTTGTCCAAATTTGCATGTAAAACGCATGACTCATAAACGGCCTTAAATTAAAAATCGCTCACGACGATGCCTCCGGTTAACTGTTTTTCACACTTTTTAAAATTTGCTTCTTTTTTTCTATAGTTCAGTATATGCTTAATCTTCGTGAATACCGTTATGCTATTCGTTCCTTGCCCCTCGGAAAAATTGGCAAAGAAAACCCGCTTTTCTTTTTTAATCTACTACAGCGACTTCCCTCTTAATACACATACACAACGCAAAAACGACATATAATATTATTTTTAATTGAATGTTTCCCTAACATTTTATTTTGTATTTGCTTAAGTAAAACTAGAAATAATAAAAAAATACCTTCTTATTCTTTTCTTCAATTCGTTATTCGTTATTGCACTTTCCACTGTGGTGTTGTCGTTTAATTG
Source organism: Glossina pallidipes (assembly GCA_000688715.1). Taxonomy (NCBI): domain Eukaryota; kingdom Metazoa; phylum Arthropoda; class Insecta; order Diptera; family Glossinidae; genus Glossina; species Glossina pallidipes. Next base: position 4,144,196 of record KK499766.1, read on the forward strand.
CATTTGCACCACTCAAAATAATATGAAGAACACTTGATCTAGATAAAAGCGATTACTTTTGTTGTTGTTATCGTTATTTTCATTCGGTTTTTGTGTTTTTCTTTTTATAGGCGTTTATTGTTCGTTTCCATGGTCTTTCTTCGCAGCTTTAAGTAAGATTGTCCTTTTGCTTTCCTACACTTGCCGTCATTGAAAACATTGATGTGTAGTAGCTTTTTCATTTCGTTTGTGTCGTTCCCATTAATAAGGATACAAGTGATTTAATGATGAGCAACCAACTATTCACTTTACTCTTCAGAGTTAATAACAATTGTGACGGAAAATGATAATTCAGTACTTATTTCCTTAATTTAAGCATAAATATGACATATATTTATATCTACGTTCTCCGAATAGGTAAGGACTCAAAAGCAATCTCAATCGCCCAATTAACGCAGCCACTAACGCAGCGACTTAAGCTATACGGTTTTTATATACAGATGGCAGAGTAACAAAGACTCGCTCCAATTCATGTATATTTTTTCTATTAGTGCGCTTCTTTCTTTTTTTTTTTAATTTAATCTCCGCTCTGTTAATGTTCAATTAACAATTTCATCTCTTTCATCTTTTTTTCTTTTGTTCCGCGAGCTATTTTTTTTTTTTTTTTTTTTTTTTTTTTTTTAGAAACTCTTAGCATTAAAATAATAGTGTATGTAGTGCTTTTTTGATTTTCTGTTAATTTTTCTTCTAAAATCTTCGAACGATAGGAATAAAAGAAAAGTTCATATAAATGAAGGCAAGAAAGAAAGATGAAAAAAATTTTTGAAAGAAAGAAGTCAACTGTGTGAAGGGTTAATTACTTTCAAAACTTTTGAGATAAAAATTTTTATACAATTTTTTTTGCTTTTGCTTTCGTTTTTTTTTTTTTTTTTTTTTAACAGAGATTACAAACTAACGGTGTAATAACGGTGTTCTAATGAGTACCATGGAAATAGTAAGACTTGATCAAAAAAAGTACCCACGGCTTTTGCTTGGCATGTCGCTGACTTGAAAGACAACAACAAAAATTCGAAATTAATAAAAGTATAAATAAATAAATTTGCGTTTGTCGCTTAATTTTGCGCATCAAGTGTTTTAATATATATTTCAGTGTAAAAAATTAAGATTTCTTTTTTTTAGCCTATATAAGTGTGACATAATACACTCAAAATGTGATTGTCTATTTTTAGGCGCACCGGAAAATAAGTAACACCTTAAATTTTTTAAGCTACTTATGACCTAACAACTATGCATTGTTTTAAAGAGTTGCACTTAAATCGAAAAAATAATTTATTTACCGCCAATAATAAATAATGTCGCTACGGGTTAACACAATTTAAAATATGCTTACGAACGCTAAATACTAAAACGCTGTGCAGTATATCTGTATAGCTGCTTGTTACCCATGTAAAAAAACAAATTTGTTTTTTTCGTCAAAATCGATAAAAGGTAAAATACTTTTACAAAACATTTCATTATGGTTTTTATGCAAGACCTTAAGAAAAGAACTACAGTTTTAAGTATGTTGTCTTTTAATGGCAAAGTATCTTAAAATTAAATTTACTTTTATTGATTACATTTTAAATCGTGTACGTAATCCTTAAGAGTGTTAATGTACTCGAAATAAGGACAATACGCGCCGATTTTTTAAATTGCTCACAAAATTGTTGTGATTTTCTTATTTACCTCTCATTGATAATAAATTATTAAAAACGAAACTTTTTTTTTTTCCATTTTCCAACCAAATGTGCTTAACATTTAACGATAAATGTCAATTGAATATAAATTGTTGGCGATGAAGCGTAAGACAAATGAAATGTCAAATATTCAACAAAGGAAGAATAACGACAACAAAAACAAGAATGTAGCCTTCAACTGCACAATCACATACATAAATTAATAAGAAAATTAAAAAATCATTATTTTTAGCGTTGCCTCTGGCAATACACAGAGTTCTTGACATGGGCAGGTTGGCTAACTTGCTATTAAAATTTAAGAAAAATCGTACAAAAAATACTCGTTCATCTTAAAGGTAATTCTTGCGATATTAATCATCTTGAATAACAATAATAATAATAATAATAATAATAATAATAATAAGCTAATTAAAATGTTCGAAAACGAAGCTTAGCCGTGTAGTGAAAGGGTTGATATAATTTGCTGAAATCTCATTCGCAGTCGTGTAAAATCGATCACCCGACTCATTGTCACCTTCTGAATTGAAAAGCGTTGAAAATAAAAAATAGAAGAAATAGACAAGAGAGGGATTTCATAGTGAAAGAGTGAATGTAAAGTCGAAACCAAGGGCCTGCAAGTAAAACTTGATAAAAATTCCCGATCTAAGCGACCAACTACTAGCTTTATTTTCCATTCAACTTTTAGGTCTTTGATTACGCGTAGCGCGAGTTCACTCTCTAAAAAGATCATACTAACCGCACCACTATTTACATTTGTTCCTAATTTTTTCACTTAACGAAAGAATTCTTAAATTAATTTATATGTGAAATTGTTGCGGATTTGATATCGAGAACAATTTTTTAAAAGCAATGGTCAAATGTTAAAACAACTTGAGCAAAACAGAAGTACAAACGTTATAGTCAGTCACTGCCGGACATTAAATATTTCATCCCCCTACGCTTAGTACATTTATTCGTAACGTCTTATAGGTTTTCATACAGCGACTTTTCAAAATAAGGTGTTATATGAAACGGTAGAGCGATTCGAACCATTTTCAATAGTGTTATTCCTTGAACCAAAACACAACCGTGTACCAGATTGCACCAAAATATCTCGTAGATTGCGACTTGTAGATGCGCACAAAAATACATGGAAAAACAGCAGACGAAAGTACGTACAACCAGACAGACAAGGTTAGGTCGACTCAGGAAATGATTCTTAAAATAGTTTGCTTCGGAGCACTTTTTCTACCGCTCCTCATATAACCCTTTATTTTCAAAAATCTTTATATTGAAAACCTCTACAATTTTTAGAATTTCGCGACTAAAATCGCCGAATAATACTATTTCAGCATTTTAAATCGATATGAAAACTTGGGATCGAATGAAGGCTTTTTTGGAAACTTCCTTCGACGTAACCGTTCCAAGGAAAACTGAACTTGTATATCGTAAAAAGAGTTTATTTCCAATAGTTCTTTGTGCAAATTTGCTCATTATAGTAATTTGACGTAGAAATTAACTTTACCGAATTTCGATACCGTAAGTCTATTTTTCGGATCCCATTCCACATAAGGCGTAAAGATGATGAATAATAAGCCTGTACACGGCACAAATGACTGATTTTTAATGGTTTATGAAGAAAAGTAGCTCGCAAGAGTTATCTGACATCAAGCAAATCAAATCAAATTTGGGTCAAGCAAGTCTATTTTTTGTATAAGGATTGTCATGAAAAATAAACCCTTATGCACCAAGAAGACCCGATTTTTAATATCTTACGATGAAAATTTGTCCAGAATAGTAATTTGACACAAAAGTTAACGAGCGGTTGCTACCAAACAGGGCGTTTTATCGTTCTTCCAGCAAAAAAAAAATAATCTGAATTTACGTCTTAAGCTGGTTGCATGAGCACCTTACATATAGCGAGCGTGAAGATTTTCATGGAAGAACGTTGTTTGTGAGCGAACATTACGCAAAGTTTTAACATTGGTACCATCTTATTTAGTCAGTCCATCCTCCCACTCCTTACAAGTTAGTGTGAGCCCATTTTCATTCAGGCCAGTCCTTCCTCCATTTAAAGAGATGAAATAGCAAATTCCAACGCCATCCATAAGATTTTAGTTAAAATTAAAGCGAATTAAAGCATGAAAATGAGTTTGATGCGCAAACATACAGTTAAGAGTAGAAACTCAAAATCTGAAAAATACAACAATCCCACTTATTAAATGTTTCCTAAAGTTAACGTGTATTCAAAATTTGCTTCAAGTCGCTTTCTTTTATTTGTACTCATATGCTGCGTTTTTTTTTTTTTAAGTATTTACAAGTCCTTTATTCCCTTTAAAGAAATCCCTCGACAGCTAATTTGATAGGATGTATATATATATACATACGTTATACAAACCTATAACCTTATATATATATGTATAAAGATTATTGTATCGTCTCTCAATTGTATCATCGTCATCAACATCGTGCCCTCAGAATCTTTCTAGTATGTGCATATAAAGATTTTATTGAACATATAGTATAGACAGCCATCGACACATAAATAGCTCACACTTCACTGTTAAAATTAATGCAAAGATAAAGAGATGCAAGTTTTTTGGACAAATTCTGCAATTAGTAGACGTTGTTAGGGAAATTATAATAATAATTTAGACAACAAATTTGTTAGATAATTTGTTAGAAAGAATAACAATTAAATATGAATTTTTTATAACTCATTTAATTGTTTAACCTCTGCATACAATTCTTTTAACAACTTTCTAACATAACTTCTTCAAGAAGCCTGCATACATTGCTCAGGCTGTCGATGCAAAATACATTTGTCCAGCCTTTATATATTAGGGAGATTCCAGAAATCTTCAACGGGATTTAGATCAAGATGGCCGTTATCGAACGATTTACGTAGTTTACGGGCATAGAGGCGGAAGTTCCATTGCATGTTTTCAAATACATTTCATGTCAAACATTGTTGATTTGTCCGGTCATACGTTATGCCGAAAGAAAGCACCTAAAATTATTATACGGCTCCATCATTTGGTCCGATTTTCTGAACATACTACTCACTGTGCGCTTGAAAAGCTATGCATCAATAAAACCAATGCTTACCAATCAATTCGACAAGTCCAGGGCGAATTCTTTGTTAATTTCTTTCGCCACTTAATTAAACGATTTAAATGCGACTTTCGCAGTCGTGCTAGTAAGCCTTTTTAGTAAATATAGTAAATGAAAATCTTCTTCGCTGTCTGTTGTCACTATAGGCTTTTTTTGGTTTTCCGAAGCATTTTAAAGATATATAGCAAATGTACCGGCTTTTTTCCCCTTCTCCTGAATATGCAAAGGAATGAAGCGACAAAAAACACAGATCACCCACTACTACTACTCTTCAGCGTAGTGCTACACTATATATTATGATCTGTAAGGAAAAGTTCTTTAATTATATAACTAAAAGCATTTTATTAAACGTTTAGCTTAAGTGTGTGTATTTATTTGTCCATTGCTGCACGTTAAATGCTAAGCTTCTTGCTGCCATTTTACTGTCAAACAATAGCGGAAAACTCTGATTCGGCACAAATCGTAATATAAACTCAAAGCAAATCTAAACGCTTTTGTGTACATAAGGACATATACGGACGGTTTACACACATATATAAATGCAGCAAACATGCACGCCCGCACATGCACGCATATAAATAAACCTCTATTACTCGATTTATTTAGTAGAGCGCCGTTTAAGCCGATTTAAAAATGACACAAAGCACTTAAAATCCTTCGTTTAGAGAGAAACTTCTAAATTTTATATGTAAAACTCTGCTTAACGAAAGAGATGGACTGACAAGCAAAGCTTTATAGCATTGTCATCGTCTGTATTCTTCTGAAAAAAATTTCTTTACTACTTACATATGTATACAATTGTGCACATATATTTGCACATGTTTCCAAGCGTACATATAAAAAATGAAAGGATTTCGAGAACCTCAGTATAAATAAATAAATAAATAAATAAATAAATAAGCAAAGAAGCAAGTAAACAAACTGAAACATATTGTCGAGATCCTCTAACTAAAGTGGCTGAACAATTCTGTTCGAGCCACTTCGATATGAAAAGCATATATATATTTGTGTCCATATCCTTTGTATACATAATCGATATGATAAATTTGCTTTCTCGAAATTTCAACCACAAAATGTGCCTGAAAACTTTGGCATGTGAGACTATTTGCAAGTACACACAAAAGAGACATAATTGTATTGTTATATATACACACATATATATATATATATATATATGTCTATAATATATATATATATGATTGTGTGCGCGTGCCTTTAAGACGACATGCGTATGCGTGCATGATTCCGTCAGCCAGTAAATAAGAAAATGTACTTGTGCATTTCCATACATATAAATCTCGGCAATCATCACAAATTTTCGTGTTTGTGCTTATTACGTATAAAACCGAAAAATTGCTGAAATGCATGCAAAAAAGCAAAACCAAATGCCAGCATGGAATTTCGCTACAAATTGTGCTTTGCAATATATATATATATATATGTATGTGTACATATGTGTATGTGCATCTATTTTACATAGTTTATCTTGAAACATATGAACGGTGTTACTTTCAAGTATTTTCGATTTTAGTTCTCCTGCTTCTTGCCATGCATTTTCTCGTTCTCGTTCCCTTTTTCTCTTTCTGTTCTGTTATTTTTAGTAAAAGTTATTCCTGGCACTTTATCCTTTTTGTTGACATTGTTGTCTAAACAGTCATCTGTACTCATCGGAGTACGTTAAGCAGCATAACAAGACAATTTATTTAGCATTGTTTGCCAAAACTGTCTCAAACAAGTGAATGGTCTTCAGTACGTAATTTTTTATGCAACATTTACGGCTATAGGGGAAACACTTAAAGGATGATTACCGGAACTAAAGTTACATAAATAGTTTTCAAATTGCAATGAAAAAAAAAAAAAAAAAAAAACTTTCCCATAGAGACAATGCTTTTCTACGTTTCATATGCATATATATATAATATATGACTACATATACGTATATATGGTTTCCCTTACACAATATCCGCCAAATCATAATAGAATGAAGATTGAGTTAATATCGAAATACATCTATATGCAGTAAAAAATTTATATCTGTTTCGTTTACACTCGCTCTAGAACTTAAGAGAATTAACTTTGTCCTTATATTCATCCTATCGAGTAGCTCAGGCACATTTACCAATGCTTACGGCATAAGCATTTTATTGGAAAAATATTGTGACACTTGAAACAAAATATTTTGCTCGAAAAACAAAGGAATTGATAAAAATTTGCTTTTTGGATTATCTGACGTTTATCAATAATACTAGCGCTCCTTGCATACTATTGTAAGAATAAGCAACAAACGGAACATATACAAACTAACATTAGTATTTTATTGGATATGCGTGATTTTCGGCGCCAAGAGTAGTTCAAGTAAATAAAGTACAAGTTAGCAAAAAAATTGATTTAATTAGAAGAAAAAATTTGAAAGCACAAAAATAATGAATCAATAAAACATATATCAATCATATGTTGAATGAAATAATTCATTATTATTATCGCTTTGAAATGCATGGGCAATCCGTACCGCGATCTAACAGATTTATTGTACACGGCCGCCTCCCCGGCCGTGCAGTCTTAAAATTCTTTTGAATCGAGCCACCACTTGGTGTCTGATTTGCACATTTCCATAGAATCTGATGGGACGTCTCACTAGTTCTTGGCAGAATCTACATGAATCGGTATCGGTGATACCATGTTTTTCAGGTGATGGCTGAGGGAATCGTTTCCCATGTGGAAGCTTGTCTGCTGTGCCAGAAAATTTTGTAAATCTATTTGGTTGGCGTTGTCATGCACATTGCTTGCAATGGCAATCCGATTTTTTCTATGCCCATTGTGATACCAGCCTATTAATAGAGCTTCTTGATGCGGCACGAAAAGGTTTCAGGAGCTATCGTGATCCGTCGGGCCTTCCTGTTAGGTACACAGTCAGTCCTTTGCTTGCCCTCAATACCAACCTTAGGTGCACGTTATTATGCCTGTCTAGCTCATTCAATTTTGTTTGAAGGGCGCTGCAATACGAGCCTAAATGTTAATATTTGACCTTCCAAGCCTTTATTCTTAACCATTCGGAAGCACATACGGAGATCGTCTAGACTTCTGCTAGGAATATGGTGCGAGTCTGGTGGGACGTTGGTGTGGTCTCTGGAAAGCTCGAGCCTCATACATCAGCCCTTTTTTGCCATTTTCCAGTTTTGAATCGTGGATGTACCATTTCCTTGTTTCCACCCTGGGCTTGCCGATCTCAACCCGATCTCGACAGTGTGATCACTCTGAACCGATTCTCTAGTATTAGCTTTGCGAGGAAATGTTGCGGTTTCTTGCCAAAGGGTTCGTACATGAAGTGTTTCAGTACCTCGGGATACCTTAGTTTGGCGATATTCAACAATCTGAGTGCGTTCAGGCAAGCTTTTGTTTATGGCTATGGGAAGAGGTGTTATGCCCAGCAGCGCTTCTAGGACATTCAAGGGGCAGGATTTCGTCGCCCCGATCATGCCAATAAAAACGAGACACTTGGTTTTGTTTAGTGTCATCGTCGCCTTGTTTTGCTTTACCCTAGGCCACCAGGCCAGAGCTATCTAGGCTAGCATAGGAAGAATTATGGAGGTATAGTACTAGTAAATCCTTTTCGCGCTTATAAGCTATGTTTTACCGTGCACTTCTTGACAGGCAAAGAGTGCTCCGGTCGCTTTTTCGGTTATAACAACTTTTTCAAAGACTTATCTATCCTTCAGTATACTAAATTTCATCCAAACATATTATGTCGAAAATTGCGACAGTAAGTAAGTTGCATAAAGCAATACATGAACAGATGTGAAACAGACAAGCGGGCAGGCGTGCTTAAGTGCTGCTGGCAAAAGTTTTTTAATAAATCGACATAACAAAAGGAGGATTTACCTCAAGACTCTTTGAGTGTTGCACGTTTGCGCACAAACTTTATGTACGTAAACCAGAAGTGATATCGAATAGGTAAAGTGCAAAAACTTTAGAAAAACGTCATAACTTTTTAACAAAACACACATGCACACTACGCATAATCTCTTAAGTTCGATAACATAATTTGAATTTAACGTAAACCGTTTGCACCCAAAACGCTGTAGAGGGCAACAACTGAACGTAATAGTAGTAAAAAAAATTAAAAAAAATAAAAAAAAACGAAAACATTTAAATAGTAAAGCATGCGAAAAAAACAATATACGTAGCTATGCAATATTATTATCAAAGTGGCAATGATATACTATACATACTCAAACGCACATATCTCAGTATCTATTTACATAGATCACGATATAAGTACATTATGCAATATACAGAGGAAAAATAGCTTAACACAATTATACCTCTAAATAAATTGCTTACACAAATACATTACGTGTTTGGTGCTTAGTGCTGAGTTCTCACTACAGATATTCATCATCTTGACGTATCAAGAGAGAGAGAGTACTAATTTTGTTATGTTATTTGTAAGATCGTATAGAAAACAAATTAATCAGACATTTCCATTAGCTTGCTCGTTTGCTGCTTCCCAATGAAGTTCTGCGCACTTTAAAATTTCAAGCAAAAAAATCCAATGCTAGTGCAAATGTGTTCCCGTTGAAGTAAACAAAGCAAAAAGAAGAAGTTTATGACCTGCAAAAAATACGAAATTTCACTTTCACCTTAACATACATAAAATATCTTTGAAGACAACATTTATAAACTTAATTTGGCTGCGTATCTAAAATCCGTATACATTCATCCAGTCATGTATCGATTCGACTTAGAATGGCGTTAGCGAGTCTAGTAACGAAAGAAACAAAAACTGTAAAATGTGTTGGGTATCCATGATTCGAGGAGTAATGCTTAATTCTTTTTAATTCTTATTATTATCTTATTGAGTATAATCAGTAAACTGCTATGATTATGGGGGAGACTAATATATGGACAAAAAAAGAGGAGTGGGAGAAATCAAACGCTTGATGCAAAAAGCTAATACAGCGAAAATTTCGAATAAGCACTTTAACGTCAACCAGCGTTCGCCAGACGTATAACGGCATGTGTGTGTGTGTGTGTGTGTGTGTGTGTCTGTGTGTGTGTTTCTGAAAGCTGAGAAATAAATAATTTATACACAATTGCTAACATAGGAATGTCGATTGAAACTATTACTTATACGCTATGTGGTTCTTGCAGCGATTAACTTAAAAACAAACGAGTTCGAGCGTCTGCTAAGAGCAGACCACACCGTAGCAGCAAAAAGCAAAGAAACACAAAAAAAAAAGAAAAGAATATCCAATTTTCTTCTTGCAAGGATATTATCTGAAAAAAGTATATTAATAGATCCAACGCAAAAATGTGTAAAATTTCAGATTGACTTTTTTATTCTGTTTAAAAAACAAAGTATAAAAAATATACGTTGAAATAGTAATAATGTGTCAGTGTCCGTAAAATAAAGTTTTGACGAAAATTTAATAAAATTTTGTGCTTGTTTTTAATGATTAAGAAAAAAAAAAAAAAAAAAAAAAAAAAAAAAAAAAAAANAAAAAAAAAAAAAAAAAAAAAAAAAAAAAAAAAAAGATAGAAAGGAAAGAAGGAAACAAATTTAGATCCTTTTTGTTTTTCTTGTTCTAATAATTAATTATACCTTTGTTTCTAGTCAAGTGCATCTGTTTTAATGGTTACATCAAAGTTTGAATCCAACGTATTTCTTGTTGATTTCATTTTAATTTCAAAACACGAACGGATTTATATTTAATTAATGTTTGCTTTTCAATAAGCAAACGAACTTACAATTGAACAGACTTAACAACGAGTTGTAAGATTTCATAAAATTCCATCTTATTGTGTTATAATAACATTGTCACACCTTAACAAGTTTGAGGACGTGCCAGAATTAAGGGCAACAAAGAAACAAATATAAAAACTAAAATAAGAAGCGCAAGCAGAAGCAGCAACAGAAACAGAGACAGTAGCAGAGGAGTGCAAAGCATTTGTTTTTGCTTTTTTGTTTTTTAATGGAAGAGAATTCAAATAAAGCAAAAATGCATTCACCCATAAGTGAACGTATGGGTTTTGTTGCCCTGATGATTTTGCAAATAATCTTATTTATGCTCTTTGCCGTGTTCGTGCGTTATGGCAAGGCAGCACTACCAGCTGAAGTCCCCGGATTATTTCAAGAACACGTTTCCAAATATCCTCGTAAGTATATATCTGCATGCGTACGCATACCTTTTATACAAATGTAAACCTTAGCAACACTACTTGACGCCAAGACACCTTATTTTCTGCATTGTTTATGCTGCGAATACTTTACACAATTCTTTATAAAGATGCTTTTAAGTGCGATGCCGACGATTTTTCTTTTCTCTTTTTTGTCTTTGGTTTTTTGTTTTGTTTTCTTTTCTAAAACATTTCTAAACCAGCACTTAAGTGTCCATGCAAGATTGGTGTGATTGCTTGTGTTTATAAATAACCGTCAAGATAAACGAGAATAGTAAGTATACCGAGTTTACCGAGCATTTCCCTTTCACTTGTAGAAAAGGGCATTGGCATATACGTGCAATCAAGAATTTTCCCGGCGTAACATGCTCCTTATCATCTGCCAAGGGAACATTAAAAGAGGAAACTATTGTTAGCTTATTTATTCCTCAATGATTTCAAACCTGCGACCTCCACAGCAATTTCATTCAAGCATAATTCGTTATTAAAGGTAATCGTGAAGATAAAATACTGAGCGTACAAAGGCTTCTACTCTTCCCCAGTTTCTAACTTTCAATAAAGGGGTAAAAATCTATGAATAAGTATTTGAAATCTTTAAAAAATAATCTTTAGCTAATAGATTTGGCTAATAAATAAGGCAGATATGACCTTCGACCTCTTTGGCCCATTTTCAATAAAAATCTGATTGCAAGAACTTTCCATATTTTCGTGGCTAAATTTGAAGTTGATATCTTCTATCTATCTACTTAGTATAGAAACAGCGCAGACACGCAGAAGGATATGCGTAGATCGATTCCGATTTTGATGCTGATCAAGAACATGTATACTTTATGCTGAAACTTTTTTCCAACACTTCGACGTAGTGAGTGTACAAAGAAATCACTCTATTTTACCCTAATCTATTGATAGATACGACTATGCCGTATAAGATATTTGCTGCAAAATGCCTTGAAAACGTATTCACCATTCCATATGCCCAACATTGTTTGCGTACCGCGACAATACTTTGCAGGTCAGTTTACAAATTCATCAAAAAAAAATCCCAAGATCACGTTTAAAGTGTTTTCTAGAAAAGTGATCAATCATTTCGTAAAGATGAACTTGAAGATGAAATTATGTACAAACATAAACAAATCAAAAGCGAACATTGCGGTTTCAGTACAGATTGCCCGAGGCATGGCTTGGTATGTTTAAGTAGCTGAAACATTCAATAAATGCCTTTTGATGGCTGTAAACAGCTCGTACTGACATACGTATTCCTATGTAAGTTCGCAAATGTGCGTATAAATCGTGCAGATTGTTAAAGGGAGATTTGAATCAAGCGCATTTCTTGATATGACTTCAAAACAACAAAACCGGTTCGCAATACGTTGGAAGCACTTAAGCGAGAACTGCGGCTTACTCACCCAATTTCAGTCGCTCCGATTAGCACTTATTTGAATCGATAGGATGCGGACTTGTTGAGCAATGCTTAGTTTCTGACGAAAATATAAGAAAACGCTTCAATGACGACTAGCTTCGTTTAAAAAAGCAGCAGAAACGTATAGCCAACGATGGACAATACTTCGAATAAAACGTTGTTTACTTACTAGTTTCATACAATACTATAAACGTATACTTTCTATATAAAATTTCAGTTTCATATGTACGTAGCTATTCCATCGATTCCCGTAAAGAATCGAGCTGGCCATTTTATCATAATATTTCCGCTTTTACATTATTTTTATATTCAAAAACGTAAAGTTCAGTTAGCACATGTGATATAAAGCAATAAATTTCGTGCCACATTTAAATAGGATTTTATTTTTCTTTACATATTTTAGAGCATATATATATTCGGGCCACATTCAGTCCGTCTTTGCAATTGAGACAATTGGTAAAATGGATTTTCATATATTTTGTTAGTAAATGAAAAGCAAAACTATTGAAAATATTTTACAATCATGCCTGCCTGTCGGATGTAGCTCAAAGACCGGACAATAGATTTTATCGAATCACCTTTAAGACCGGTTCCCATAAACTGTGAACCTACTTTGACCAAGTAATCATATGAAAAACTTGTGGAATTTTGAACACTTCTAGATAAAGATCAATAAAAAATATTATTTGTGTGAACGATACCTACGGTATACTCAAAACTTTGAATGAGTGAGTCTTATTCCATATAATTGTTCTTACAGAAAGCAATTCCTTACATAGCAACAAGGCTTCATTTTCAATACCTTGTGATGAGAGTTGGTCCACGTAATAATAAATTGCTATACAATTTAATTGAGCCAAATTTGAATCACGTACGCCTGGTCGGTGTGTAATATGTTGGACAAGAAAATTAATTTTGTAAGTTTGGATCACAGTAGTTCAGGCTTTAGGCCTAGTTAGCCCACGTGTTACACTCCCTATCATAGAGCGACTATGACGAGAAGCATGCCTTACTCGACTATAATGATTTTAGTTGTTTATATATCATGTTTATTTATATTGTCTATATATTATGTACTATCTTTAAGGCTTGTATAATCTTCGGGAACCCAAACAATGTAGTTTTTGAGCTTTGAATAGCTAGAACTGTTTGCCAAAGTTACTGCCAACATGCCGCAAAATTAACCCATTTTGTGGATAAAGTGAAAAGAACAGTAGTCCTCTTCACAACACTAATTACTTGGCTTGGTAGTAGGCGCACACGAAACAAATAATATTCGGATTTACTATGGAATCAAATAGAAAAAACTATAACGAAAAAATCGTAACTGCAAATTTAATCTAATAGTTGTATAAAAAGATTAATAATAATAATAAGATTAAATATTATGCTGAGCTTTGATTTTGAATATTTGACTTTCCGATTAGGATCAATGCAGAATTTCTTATATAATTATTATTGGTTGCTATGGTATTTTAATATTGAGTTTGAAGCGCGTCCTTATGTTGTCCGCGCCGAAATATTTGAATATTATTCTTATGAATGCTAATTTATGAGAAACTTGTTGATTAGTGCAACCCTTTTGAATATATCTAATTAATCAAAGAATGCATACTCTAAGGCCGAGCGTACTTAAAGCCACATATGCTTGCATATATCTTCATTAAAGTCAAGCATCTTAATTTGTGATAATTGCCAGCAATTAAACCAAACACTATTGACCGTCGAAAAATGACCAATTGTCACTTTTAAACACATGCACAGACACAAACAAACATTCAAAATACACATGTGCTTTGTGCGTATATGTTTCGTATCATCTTGTGCGCGCACATATTCTCAACGACGTATGAGTAATAAATAAATAAATACTTGTTAGTGATGTTATTGTTGTTATTATTATAATTATTATTATTATTATTATTATTATTATTACTATTATTGTTGTCATTATTACTTTTCCTTTCTTTTTTTGTTTGATCGAAAATGTATTTCAAATGTGTTATTAATTAATTTATATTTATTTTGAATTGCAATACAATTATAAATGCATATAAATTATTGCCCTCACATATAAAGCTAAGCATTTACAACGTCGTTTATGGGCGCACAGCACGCTTGCATGCATACATGCTTAAAAATATAGGTATTACAATTTTAATTGATAATAATAAATGCTCTATGAAACATGGCTTAAGTGTATATGTGTGCTAAGCTTCATGTGGATTAAACCAATTGCTGAGTGATCAGAGTTGTCACATTTTAATTAAGATTTACTCAGAATGCTTTCATTTATGTTTTATATTTATGCGTTGTACATAAATAACATACGCCGATGACTAGGTGTATATGTATATGCTGTAAACAGGATTCACTATTAATATAAAGTAATACACCATAGCATTGCCATTGCATATTAAAGATATGAGTCTTGTCTCTATTTTGGTTATTTTGTTAATTTTCGAGCCTCAGCTACGCATAACTTGGCCAGGGCTCTTCAAAAAGCACATTTAAATACTAGTTTTAGTGCTTACATAATATTCATATTTATTGATTATTTAACTGTTAATTAGCATCGAAAATTAAGTGACTGTAACTTTCATTCATTAGAAAGAAGCTTTTAAAATACTTCTTAATTCTTAATTGCAATTACGCGACTTTTAAGCCCCACTTATTTATTAATTACACGCTCTATGGAAATAGAAAAGCGAACGGATTTAAAATCTAGTCGCAAATTTATAGTTTCCGACTGACGTTTCTTTATAGGGTGCAAGTTCAAAAATCCCATGTCCGAAGTTGTTTCAGAACAATTACTTCGCTAAATAGCATTTTATTGGAATAATATTCAAAACTAGACTTAGATTGCAGATATGCCATTCGCTAATTTTTATTGAAATTTTTCAACGGGTTTCAAGTTTGTACGAATTACAGATTATCCAAAGCTAAGCCGAATGCCAATATTCCCATTGTTTCTATTTGTTCTTGTTGTTTTCATCTTTCTTGTTTATTCAGTCCGCACCAGTCGATATTTAATATAGAGAACAATAATATTGATAATAAGCTTTCCTGATACCGCTATTTTTTACTCCTGTTTCCATCCACAATCTGATCCAAATGTATACTTTATGCTAATATAATTCGAAAAGACGCTAAAGGCTCGCCTTCATAAAACTTTTCGATTCTAATGGGATCTTAATTCGCCTTCGCTATCTTAGGTTTAACCCGATAGCGTCGCTAGATTGATTCCCGTTTACCCGTCTAACCGCTTAGTTGAATTTTTTAATATAATGAATGATTTGATTCGGTAATTTGTCAGTTGATTTGCTTGCTGGACTAACCACCACCGTGGTTATATTATACACTAACGAAAACGCTACACGTGATCGAGATGAAAGATATTGTTTTTGCTTCATACAATTACCTAAAAGCTCTTGCCAAATTCTATAGAATAAAAATATGCTTTAAATGATGTAACAAATCGATGAAGAATTCCCGAGACTGATGTAAAAATGTTGTCTCTAACAACAAAGGCATAATATTTTTGAAACGCGCCAACGCTCAAACGACGTTTCACTCCAAGTTGCAGGAGTGTTATTTTTCCACCTTTTCTCCTACTGCTCTCGACTGTTTTTTTTTTTTATGCCAAAGCAAACGAAAAATCTGAATCTCATCTGTTACTCATAAAATGTTCCCTATTCGTGTAACACGGTTGTGGCCAGAAAGAAATGAGGAAAGACAAAGAGACAGGGAGGTGTTTTACGCAGCCTAGTGATTGCACGAATCGACAAGTGCTAGACGTTTAATGAGCGTGAGCATCCACTAAAGCTATGACCAAAGAAAACTCCACTGAATTCGAGATATGAACCCGCGAGCACTAACTTTGTACTCACGATTCTTTCCCACTCAGCTTCTTACACGGATCTATTGTTGATTGAAGATTGCTTTTTTAATGGAAAAACTATTGTTCAGACAAAGCGATTTTATTCCAATTGAGTACTGCTTTTACTCGAAGCGCAACACATGCGCCAGCTAACAAGCCGACGACTACAATAGGAAAATTGAACGAATGTAGTTCGAATTGCTATCTGGTTACATTAAATGATGGGGGCACGTTAGATACATAGTTGTATATAGGCGTCACGGAGATTTTATATCGATTATGATAAGAAAATATGGTTAATGTGTGTGTGTGCACGAATAAAAAATTATTATAGAAATTTTCAAGATATATTTTCTTTTTTATTAGCATATAGAATTTTGTAAACAATTAAAACTAATTAACCGCTTAAGTACAAGATTTTTCTTTTTCTTTTTAGTTGCAAACAATATCGCTAACCTTTAGCTATTACGTTATTATAAAATTTGTTTTTTTTTTTAAATAAATGTTTTGTTTGCTTTTTGTTCATATTTCTTTATCTTTAGATTTTCAAGACGTACATGTCATGATATTCGTTGGCTTTGGTTTTCTAATGACCTTTTTAAAAAAATACGGTTATAGTGCAACGGGTTACACGTTATTCATGTCGGCTCTTATAATACAATGGACTATACTGGTTAAAGGCTTCTTTCATATGTATGATGGTAAAATAGAGTAAGTACTTTGTTCTTATTATTGTTTTTGTTTTGATATAATAATAAAACCTTAAATAATAAAAACAAGAGCTTAACATTCCAAGTTGCTGTGCGTTAATGTAAACGAACAAAAGAACACTATGTGACAGAAAGCTTAATACGAACATTAGGTGCTCCCTACTCTGAAACTCCGTACTGTAATACAAAACACACGCACACACATACACTCGTACGCGCACAAACACACTTGTTTATATATGTAACCCCATCATTTAATAAGGTCGTAGGACCTTAGGATGATATATATATATACATATATATATATGTATGTATATACAATTATATATATATTGTAATAAAGTTTCACAAACTTCCCATTATGGTTAGCAGGCCAATCCCGGAATGGGAGGGCAAGAGATTTTCATTAACTGCAGGTAATTAGTTACGCTTTTGTTGTTTTAAATTGAATTTACTTAAACTCTTTGATTGTGCACGCGTGTGTCTGTACATTCGTATGTTTTCCATTTGCCTCTATATTAAAGCATTTGTGCAGGTTACGAACGTGTAAGTATTTATGTGCATAAAATCTTTATAAAATCTTGGCAAAAATTTTTGTAAATAAAAAGAAATAAAACTAAAAGAAGAAATATCACAACGACAACATACAATACAGTTACAAAACAAATGGAATAGCAACGAAGGTACGTACGCATACAGACGGACAATTTTGAGTAGCTAATACCACCACAAGTACATAAAATGCTTAATACACTTAAAGCTCGTGCTGTTGCTTCTCAAGATTTGTATTGTAAGTAAGCATTTGATGCATTCAACCATATGTATATATATATATATATATATATATATATGTAGAAGTAACAATAAGCATGAAAAAATATCAAGAACTCATTTGGCAAAAGGAAAGTCAAAATGACTTTGTTCATAACATACAGCAACAGCAAAATAGTTAAGTTGCTGTACTTGGCTTAGTGAGTCAACACAAACGATGGAATGTATGTATATAAGCAATACGCAAGCAACCACATACTTACATATATATATATATACAGACACACATACAAACTCATACTCACACACATTACAATATAATATTAAAAAGTTTTAAAACAAAAGTAAATTTGGCAAGGCACACAAGGATGCATACATCGCTGATAAGCAACAGGAGCACAATTTTCGCAACCGGCAACTAGAGTCTTACTGAATCTTATTTTGGTCGAAGACAATGCACAATAACACAATCTTATAGTGATTCCCCTTAAGGGAAAAACAAATTAAATACCTTGTATGTTATCTCGATTGAGTGAGTGGAAGTCAGTGAAGTTAAAAACGCAACGCAGACGCAACACAAAGACAACAAATCTGTGATATACTTATGCATATATCTACATATGCACACATTATATATATTTATATATGTACAGATATATGTACATTTGTGCGCATACATATATCTATGTATACATGATGTATATAAGATTCGTTTTGCTTTGGTTTCTCTTTCACTTCAAGTCAATGTTACCCCTTCCACTTAAGCACAGCTTATGTGCCATTGTTCAGAAGTGTTCTAATTGTAGGTAAATATATGTTTAAACAGAATGTTTAAGTTAAACAAAAGAGTGTGTACAGAAATTTTCTCGACATTTCCTTATCGTCATCAAAGGATTAATTTGTTTATGCCATGCATTTCAGTTCTATGCTATGCACCTCAATATATAATCTTATAAAATGCACTCTTAAATACAAGAAAAACTCTTCAATGTTTGCTTCATTTTAAGTAACTCATACGCCGTATTAATAAAATATTTATTATACTAATGTAGGGAGATTCGCGCTTTCAAGTGTTTTGCTTTAATACACAAAGTTCGCTTAACATTTTTTCACATCATAATTGCAAAAGTTAGACAACTTTCATATATAGTTCTTTAGGGTCCATCGATGATAACGAATATCAATTAATCCTTTGGCCTATACAGTATTTGGCGATTGCGCGTGCCATACTAAAGATAAAGATCAGTCGAGCGCCGTGCTATTCAATTGTTAGCCCGTCCACCCGAACTGACGCAAAATCTGTGCTTTTCATGGCATGCATATTTCGGTGAACCACTAGGAATTGTGAAATAATAAATCATGTTTGGGAGCAAATAACAATTTTAATACATTTAGGACGCTCATGGCACAAATTCATTCCCACGAGTCAGACTCGTAGTTATACGCCAAAGGGTTAATAAGAATTGATGTCAGTGCAATGGTTAACTGGTTTCATAGTGTTATAATCACTCGTGGATATACGGTTCGTATGAGCGAAATAATAATAAGAATTTTTTCATATTTTACAAAGTAAACGCTTGTTAGCTAAAGTAATTAAAAATCTTCCGTTAACCTAACACTATATAAAGTCTCGGATCATTTATGCTAGCTCATAGGACAATTCACGTTCAGAGATTAAAATATTCGTTTAACTTAGAGTGAATTGATTCGAGACTTATTCTTATTGAAAATGTTTTCTCGTCTTCAACACAAGGTTTTGTAATTCGGTTTAAATAAGACGAGCGCACAGGTTGTTCAATAATTTCAGATGGAATAGTCTCAGTGCAAAGCTGTTATATAACATATCTGTCAATATATCTATGGCCCGGCATGTATATGGCAACACTCTTGATAGACTCACGTGACTTCCAGATAGTATCAATCTTCAAACGATCCGCGTCAAAGAGTCATAACATTCTAACATTTAGTTTAGACAACCTTGGATTAGCAGATGTTATGCTAGCTCTTCATTGTCGAAAAAATAAATTTTCAGATACAAAGTCGTATGATCACCGATTGTGCCGATCGCCTCAATCGTCCAAATTCGGCAGTTATTTTAATAAAGACACAAAAAGTGCACAAAAGCATTATGAAAGACTCAAAAATGCAGTTGCGTACGGTAGCTGACACCGTAAAGATGTGAAAATGCAGTCCACCGACCTATTTTGCATAAATATTTATCCATGAGAGACGTCTGCTTGAAGTATGTGCTGCGCTTGCTCACTTTTGACCAACAATAGCAACGTGTTGACGCCGTTGAGGCGAAATAAAACTGAGTTTTCCATAATGCATGTGACAATGGATGAAACATGGAATCCAGAGTCAAATCGGCAGTCAACCGAGTGGATAGCAACTAGCGAAATCAGTCCAAAACGAACGAGGAGACAAAAGTCGACTAGGAAGGTTGTAGTGTCCGTATTTTGAGATGCTCATGGTATAATACTCATCAACTATCGTGAAAGCGGACAAAGCATCAATAGTGAATATTATGTAGCATTGCAAGTGCGTTCGAATGACGAAATTGCAAAAACCGGCAGATTAGGCCGAGCATATATTGAGCGTTATAATGCGTATGCACCCAATTCATTTGAATTGCACAATTTACTTTCAATTAAAGGCGTGTTCGTGGCACATTTGCCTATGAAAACTGTCAATTGCTTTAGCCTCAAGCAGACGCAGCACAATCATTGACAGTTGCGTATAGTTTTAAATTAGTTTGAGTTGAAAGTTTACGTATAGTTTTAAATTAGTTTGAGGTAGTTAGTTATAAGCTGCCGCTTTTTTAGTTACGTATGCACATATGCACGCTTAGGATTTTCTTTTAACATGCATGCTACCATAACTTCCAGTTTTTTAACTAACAAACATTGTCGTTCTTCTGCCTTTTTTTATAGCAAAAAATTTATTGCAAAAAAGCTTACACAATACATGACAAGACGTATCAGTTGATGATTGTAAGAGCTTTTACACGAGTGACTTAGGTAACACTAGGAAACACTTGCACAAGGTCTCACGTCAATATTTCTTGTGGAATATAAATGAGGCTTTCTTTACTACTATTACTATGGCATCGATGGGCAACGCGCACTTCCGTTAGTGGACAGACCTCGTAAATATTTGAAGCAAGTAGCAGACGAATTAGGGCCATTTTCAAACTTGATGTGTTATCATGCCGATTTTATATTTTGATCTGAGAGATCGTATGTCAACAGTGCGTAGAGCTTCAATTAACCCTAAGTGCATACATTTTCCATATTTCTTCCGAGGATGCCCCTAAGTAAGGATTAGAACAACAACAGAAACCAATTGTTTAACAGATTTTATTTTTCGGCACCTTTGGTAGATGAACTAACTAGCATATTACAAATCCCATCGCGTGCACACCATGCAGTATAGTACTCTCTATAGTCGTCCAAGAGTGACGAGTGAAGACCAAGAATAATTAACGGAATAAAAATATTGTTATATATTTACTTTTCTTTCTTTTCTTTTTCTCTTCCCGTTCTTTAAGGCTTTCGTTGGAGCATATCATACATTCGGACATATCTGCTGCGGTACCGTTAATTAGTATGGGCGTATTGTTGGGTCGTACAACGCCAATACAATTATTGTTTATGGCATTGTTCGAAATTATATTGTTTGCCGTTAATGAATACGTTACTTTGGAAGTCCTTAGTGTAAGTATCGTACGATGGCTTCAGGCATCTTGTCGCAACTCTCATTGTTCCTCTCTTGCCTTTGATGTGTTTTTGTTTCTTTGCTTGTGCATGTTTATGTCTGATTATCTGATTATATATTTGTGTACACGAGAATATCGTGGTTTCCATTTCAATGTGATTAAATGCATTTGCAATGAAGCCAGAAAACAGATTGCGAACAGATGTGCCCGTGTATGCCCGTCTACGCCCGATGCGCCCATGTGCCCATGTGCTCATGTGCCCGATACGTACATGTCAGTTTGTCGGTCATGGTAATCAAATGCACGGTTCATTAACAAAACCATCAGATATAGAAGTAAGTTTAAGTAATTGCACGAAACGAGAAAGTTGTCAATGTTTAACGTCTACGTAATGTTATCCGTTAAGGTTGAATTATTTTAATATTTTACATGCCACTAAAAGGAACTAATTAGTGGACTGATGATCTGATCGCTGCAAATTTTCTTTTACAAATCAACTTTTAGTGCATAAATAAATGTCTTTTGAATTTTCTTTATGTCGGATTCAATTTTTCGGATTTCGGATTCAATTCTCACTTCCTTACGTCGCTTAAATACGTCGGGCTTCACTTATTAAGTAAAAGGAAATTTATTTACGCTAGTAGTTATACGATACGACGGTATGTTTGCGTAGTTTAACGGACGTATCATTTAATATTCTATGCATTACCTAAAGAGATTATTCAAAATGAAAACAGCTTAAGGCATTCAGACAATTTCCTATATATGACCAGAGATGAATCTGAACAATCTCGAACAATCTTAGGTTAATATATGTTTCAGCTGGTAGTTGATTATCACAAAAGTGTCATTGACAAAATTTCGATTATTTTTATATATTAAATATCTGTACAATTTTCAGCATACTCTGAGATGCGTTTTATTGCAGAAGTTATGAGATCGCTAAGATTTGAATGAAAATGTACTGACTTGTTGGTATAACTTATAGGTATCGTACTAATACTTTGTAATACAAACGCTATTATATTCGAGCTTAATTTTAAGTCAATGATTTTCATAACATGGGAATTATTTGTACGGATCTAAATTCATGCTTAGCGTAATCTGCACAAGTTCATTAAGAATATAAACAGACGGATTGTTATACGAAAGTAAGGACGGACAAATGGATGGCGAATGGATTGACAGGCGGGCAGATGAATAATTGAAAGGACTTAGCTGTTCGTGTAGACGCATAATAGACACATGGAAGGGAAAACAAATGCGAAACATATGCAAAGACAAATAAACGGACATCAAGTGAGAGCGCAAGAGAATAAATAGATAAATGGATGAACAAATGGCCAGGCAGACATCCAGATGAACGGACAGGCATACAGACGTCCAGTTGAACACACGTGTAATAAAATAGAGAAACGTAATCGATGTGCAACGCATAGATGGACAGAAGACAAGTGGACGAGCAAGAGGATAGATTGTGGTACACACAGAGAGACGCTCGAACGGACGCAAAAAGAAATAAATTATTGTTTCCTATATATAATTGAGTTTTCATTCTTAGGCTACATGTAAGCATTATCCGATCATATATTGTACGCAATTTCAAGTGTTACGCAGATGCATGGTGAGAAACTTAAATTTTGTGTAAGTCCAGGCGTAGAACTTATTTCTATGCCATTCCATTATTTCCAGTGCAGTAACAAAAGACTCAGTCCAAAGTGTGCATGTTTGTAGCAAGATATTGGTCTATTGCTTATTAAAAAATTTCTCTGCTTATCATTGTGTTGTGCCTGCCATGAGCATTACAAAACTGAGTAAATGAAATCGTTAAATGTTATGACATGTATTCAAACACTTATGAACGTAATGACTGACCTGCTTTTCGCACATATATATATGCAAACACACACGGCTATACACAGTGGTAACATATAATTTGAATATATAATGCACATAAATAATATAATGTGTATCCATGACACAAAATCCAAACTAAAATCATAATATCCTGCTCATGCAATTACAAATGTTATAAATTCTCACATACAAGATATCTATCTGAAACACATTAAAGATATATATATAGGCTTATGTAAGCCGATAAACATGCATGCATAGATAGCCAGTCTAAATATAATAATGAAACAATAGAATTGTCGGTGCTAACACATGCGAAATCAACATAATTACATATTCATGTGTGACTCTACGTTATTAAACTACAACTAACAAATGTCACCTGCCTTTGGCTCATACATCTAAATATATATGTATATACATTTTGCTAATTTATATATACGTACCATACATTGATGTAAACACTTACACACATTGTGTAAGGAGGAAAATTTTGCAAGTGTATGACAAAAATCTATCAGAGTTTATTTATACACTTCGCATGTGTCAGATGCACTTACAACAAAATTGTTATCAAATGTGAAAACGCCTAAATGAATAAAAGAGAGCTGGACACAACATACGAAACACTTGAAATCTTTTAAATAATTTGTGCGCATGTAGTTGAGTTTATGTTACCATTGTGTTCATGTCAATTTATAATGCTTTTCATTTTATAATAGATTTGTGATGTCGGCGGGTCAATTACTGTACATGCGTTTGGTGCATATTTCGGTTTGGCCGTAAGTTTCATGCTACGCCCTAAAAAGGAAGAAAACGAGCCCGGACAATACGAAGCACCTACTTATACATCAGACTTGTTTGCAATGATTGGCACTTTATTTTTGTGGATATACTGGCCAAGTTTCAATTCTGTATTGGCCGATGGCACTGCCCAGGAGCGTGCTATTCTAAACACGTATTTATCATTAGCAGGTGCAACAGGTAAGCACGTATTTCGATTTTAATGCAACTTTGCAATACAAGGTAGATATCTACCTACGTATGTATATACATGTGCATATATATATATATATGAAAATTGCTTCAGGTTATATAAGCAATTGTGTGAATATATCCGTCTGCCTATGCTCTCTCTTATATATGCATATCAAAGACCTTAATAATAAGTTGCATGCAAACGTTATTTTGTATAAATCATGCAACACTTAAGACCTGAAAGTGCCTATTGTTCCTAGGCAGGTATTGGAATCATTTCATGACATATGATATTAATTGTGTTCAATATCTACAGATGGGCAATTTAATCGTTACTAATAAAGTCATGTTTTTTTGCCTTAGTAAAGATGAAACCAAAAAATTTAAACAATTTTTCGATCCATTCGATGTTATATACTCAACGAACAAGAAAAGATTTGTGCGCGGAATTCTAAAATTATGATTGAAAAACTCAACGATCAAGCTAGCAATTACACTTAACTGTACCGTAAAAGAAATTTTTGATATGTGTAGGTGCACTTATGTATATATTTTATGTACCCTACTTACAGCACAATACTGTATTACAATCAGATGAACCATGCTTTAATAGTTATCGATTGAAATCTCTTAATCTTCAAAAACTTAGGTGCTAAGAGGTACAATTCAAGGTTAAACTATGTTTAACTACCACTAATGAGTATGGTTTAAGCTACAAAGCTCGTTCATGTTCACAATGCTTTACAAAGACAATGAAGATTTAAGAATTCGAGCAAATGAAACCCTGTAGGATATGTACGTAGGGTGCGTAGGTAGAGCTTTCAAAATTGTTTAGGTCACTGCTTCACTTTACACCACATTGTCTGACACAATTCTTATTTTTGTGCGAAATTACTTTTAAGGGTCAGTTTTAATCACCACGTATTAAAACTTAGACTTTTCTACTCTACTAAGAAAATATCTTCGTGAAAATTCCTATTAGAGTCGGATCCAAAAAATAGGCCGAGATCGTTCAAATTTGATACAATTAATTTTTTTATGTTAAACTACCATTATTATATAATTTTCATCATGAAGCATTGAAAATTGTACCTTTTTGTCGCATGAATTTCTGTGTTCGTCGTATGATGGAGGGTTAAAAAATTGTCTCAGGCGGATCAAAGTTTTTCATACTAATTTTGAATGCGGAAATGGTACTACTTAGCCACTTTTGCCAAGAAATTTTAGAAATGGGGTGTTATATGGGGAGTGATCGAGAACCGATCGGAACGATTTTCAATAGCGTTCGTCCTTGGGTCAAAAGAAGTCACTGTACCAAATTTCATCACAAAATCTCAAAAATTGCGACCTGTTGCTGGAACACAAATTTACATGGATCAAACATCAGACGGACAGACGAACAGACAGGCTTAGATCAGTTAACATTATAATTCTCAATCGATCGGTGTAATAAAAAGGGGATTTATCTTAAGCCCTTCTGCGTGTAACATACGACTGCACTAACTTAATATACACTGTACCAAAAGTGTGGCAGGGTATAAAGAGTAACCACACATGTGAAGAAGCCCCGGGCGATGTAAATGGAGAAGTCTTAAAATCGTTTGATCACAATATTAAATAGAGCGAAATATTTAAATATATTCCTTAGTTAATAAAATTGTTTAAGAAATATGGTCCATTCGTACGTCAGCACGATACAATACGATATACACATCTTATTAATGAATCTTTATTCTATTTTGGATATCGTCCGCAACCTTATATTTATAAATATATACATGGTTGGAATTAAAAAACCCGAGCCAATTTGAGTGCAAGTTGTGCTTTGAGGCAAAATAAGAAAAAACGTTACACAAAACGGCGTGACCGCAATTATTCATTTTTCTTTTCTGTTTTTTTTTTTTTGGTTTTAACTAATTTAAGAAATGGTTTCGTTTTATGGTGTGAAACATATTTTTCCATAATAATTACTATCCCAATTTTTCTTAATATTTTAATTCATTTAGCAAGTGTGCGAACGTACGTATACATATACATATACACCCACATATATATATTGCATGTGTATATATATATATATATATATATATATGTATGTATATGGACCCGTATAGGTATATATGTAAGAGAAGGTAAAGTATCAATCTGAAAATGAATGTGTGCAGGTTGAAGGTGAAGAGAAGGTAATGCGAAATGTGGTGAGATTGATATTGCAATCTGTGTTTTCGATATCTACGTACACATATCTATCTATATTTTGTATTCTACTCGCAAGCTAATTAAATGTCAAATAGTTGCGTTAACACATTTCATAAAATTTATTTTAAACACGTACACACTGACTGATGGCAGCAGAAAGGGGCAACAGAGGAGAAGGCTAACAGATGAACCTACATACACGCAAACATACACGCGTACATATATTTTTATACATATACATATATACAAATATTGACACTTACACTCAGAATAACATTAGCACACATCTATAGATACGCACATACGTACCTCAACGAACCGACACTTGTAAGTGAAAACTGAAAAACCAAATACCATTTAAAGCAAACAAACGGTGGACATATTGGTCGGACATGACCACTTTTGGCTTTATAAAGAGCTGGTTGGATGGTTGAGTAGGGTTTAACATCCGACGGAAAAAAGAAACAAAATAACAATATCAGCTTATATATTGGTATATATATATAAAAGTGTTGGTCTGTCTGTTCGGTAAACAACGTACACAAAAGCAAACAAGCAACAACTGTTAATGTAAATAACAACGAAAATACAAATTAAATGTATACAAGAAACCAGTTAGCTGTGTATAAATGTGTACATAAACTTATACACAGACAAACAGTTTCGCTCACTTATATTACACATACACACACCTTCACTCTCTAATACCAGTTTACAAATAATTCACACCAACTACGTGGCAAACTATCAACATATTTATATAAGTATGTTTGTGTGTGTGTGTGTGTGTGTGTGTGTGTGTCTGAATGCGTCTGTGTATTCATAAATACATGAATATTTGTATATGTATTTAGTAAAATTTTTGCCCATATTACTTGCACACCACAGTTGCAACCTTTAGTCACTGTAACTGTACTAGTAGTAGTCGTACCCTAAGCTGACCGAAAAAAGCAAAAAAATAAAATAAAGAAACAAAACATACATTACGTATACGTAGAGATGTCCGTATTAAATGCTTGGTTTGTAATGCGCAGCAATAAGGATATTGGTTTAAAATGACAACAATATTATTATGAAAACATTGCATATAACTGAGATTGGGGAGTTATAGATGCATATATATATATATACTTAAGCAAATGCATATGTATGAGGACATGCTTGAAAAATTTTATTCAATAATAACACTTCAATAAATATCTACTAATCCAAGTGCATACTTATGTGTGTTTTTAAAAAAAATCGAAACTGCCGCGGATTTGTACGCACTGAGAAAAATTTTATGAAGATTTTCAAAAACTTCCAAACGTTGGAATCGATCAAGGCCGACTCTTAAATCATCTTACATCATTTCGCCAAGCTCTTCTTCCCCTTTCCATCAAAGATAATGGCTTGTTCTCTTGTACAAAGGCCAACTTTAATACAACAGCATTATATCTATCTTCGTAGATATTTAGTGCATACCAAGTTTCGTTATATCGCATTTGTGCAGCATGCCAAAATACCATCTCTCATCGATTCTTGTCGCGAGTTATTACAAACCGCACGTGTGTTTCATGCATCAAACTTTTCCAAAATAATGCGTTTTTAGGGGTTGTGCTCGTAATATCAATTTTTAGTTTTATTTCTAATAACGTTGGGCTTGTAGGTGTCCACAAAATATCTCAAAAATTTCAATCGATAAGTTGAACACAAGAACCAATGGACACAGAATTAGGATCAGAAAATGATTTTCAATTAATTGATGGAGTAAAAGGCGGACATAACTCAAGCTCTGTTCTACATGTTGCATACATGCGGACCAAAATGGATTTCTCTGACCAATATACCTAATGCCTTCCATATCCCCGCACTAAAAACTTCGTTTCTCATTTGTAATATTTACAAAACAATTTTTAATAATTATAGTTAACAAAAAAATTAACCAAAGCATTTTTATTACGGTTAATTTGTACGTCGTTGCTAAGAAGTCGAAGCAAACATTTCAGTCGTTAAGTTATCGCTATCAGCCCGGTCTTATGCTATTTGGTTGACTTTGAGATAGATTGATTTCCAGTTCGCTCCGCGAAGGACCAAAAATTCTGGCTGCTTTGGTGTTGCTGGTGTGGAGCTTTTTAGCGACGGAGCACCTGGTTGCACTTGTGTCTAGACTGCTTACGAAGCGCATCGTTTTGGTTCTCTCTGCAGCCGACTGCATCTTTGCAAGTCTGCTTTAACCAACAATTGTCCTTCAGTTTAATCGAAGTTGAAATTGATTGGGAGACCGCATTCCATGCTTGATAATGTTTTGTGTCGTTTTCACAGCAACATTAACCTTGTGGTTTGCATAAAGAAATTGAGCTCCGCCCAATTTGCCTCATCGTATTTGAAAATTTCACATTTTTTGACTGGGGAAGCGACGTGGCGAAGATTAGCAGGACGCAAAAATGATACAGTGGTCCGAATTATCGAGAAATGCAAGGATCTTGAGATCACATTTTTCTCGAAGTGGAAATTTCTTATTTGAGAAAGAAGGCTAAAACTTAACACTTGCGGTCCTCGTTCGCAGCCTCACATCACGTTTCGAAATGTCGTGAACTGCTAATAAATGTATTACACAAATTAAACGAGAAGAGCTTAAACGAAAAATTCGAAAATACGATAGACTCACAGCGTTCTACATAACCACCTATTGAGATCACCTGAGGGTTCAGTTTGAAAGATTAAAAAAGATGAGAAATAATATAACGGCAATTAATCAACAAAAATTGTTATGAGTTATCGTTATTTGCTTGGGATGCTAAGTATACAAGAGTCTGTAACTCGCAAAAAGCTTAAAGAAGAAAGTGAATGAATGCGTCGGTGAATCAACGACTTTAAAGTCGATTGCGTTTAGCAAGTATGGTAAGCTCAAATACGATCTAATATGAATGAACGCAAATCAAACGAATAAAAGTAACCTTTTTTTGTACGTAAGGAAGACCACGTATGTATCCATCCATGTATTTAGCTTTTCATTTTTCGACTTTTTTGTTTACTATGTAACAGACCATAATTGAAGGGATTATTTGAAATTTATTTAAAGCGACACTTGTTTATGACTTAGGCAGTGGTGAGACTCTTTCATCCTTTTCCACATACACAGGACTTGGCGAAAAACCACTAAAATTAGGCTAGTCAAAGCATCATGAAGCCTGATGGCCCTCGCCAATGTTTGTTAATCAGTCAAGAAATAACTTATAATAAAAAGCTTTTCGCAGGCATTAAAAAATATGTGAAGCGTAAATTTTTCCCACACTTTTGATTTGTTATACAAATGCGCAAAGAAGAAAAACTTTTTTTCATCGCAAAAGACTACATATACAAACAAATTTCATTGCTATTTTCGGTATATGAATTATTTAATTTCTCTCAGTGCACTGAGCGGCTGTAATCGACGTCGTTTTCATCTTCCATTTGTTTGTAGTTTTGTACTTATTATCCAAACTTACCGATGTTAGGACATTAATGTAGTGCAATTTAGCTTAAGCTTGTTGTTGCTGTTAATTTAAGCATTACATTAAAACATGTCGCAACATTTTATACAAACACATTCAACCAAAAAACAAAAAAAGAAATTTTCTTGTTTTCCGTTTTCCATTTTTATTTATTTATTTATTTTTTTTTTTTTTTTTTATTGATACGAATTTTGCTTACTTTCTATGTTGTGTGGGCCGAGCCGGCCATAGAAGTGCAATAGACGGAAAGAGTTGCCAATATTTTGACCAACTGGCTATTGCTTTCTCTAACACTACTAGAAATACTACAAATGTTAACATATAGGCAAACAAACAACACCTTTGGTGTTAATTTCAACTTCATGTACACATTAGTAGTAAATGAAATAGTAACAACAATAACAGCAACAGCAGCAACGGCAGGAACAACAGCAACAACAATAACAACAAGCATCATTAAAAGTATTCAACCGCACTATACACACATTTGAGTTGAGCTTAAGTAGATGTACAACTACATTGCACACAACGTACATATATACAAACACATGCAATTGTTGTGTTTTGGATATGAATGCATACATGTTTACCTATACCGCACTACAAATTGAAGTGATCTCTTAGTTGTGGTATGAATGAATGTCTTTCTCTGTATATATACGTGTACGCTTACATAGTCATGCACCGAAGTATAATTGTAATTTTTAGGCTATCAACCATCATACCCCGCAAGGAATACCAACAACATTACATTACAAACATGTATCGTCTGTCATTATATCTATAATTGAGTTGTCGGAAACTTTAAATGTTTAAATGAATTTTTCAAGCATATTGCATCATTAAAAAAAGATGAGACTACAAAGTCAAGTGACGGCAAACAAAAGTTTATTGCCATTAACTTTTTTATACGTAATTGAAGGAAGTAGTGCTAAAAGTAGAGAATAGCGGAGTAAATTTGAAAAAAAGCGAATATGTATAAAGATTAATTAAATCGAACTTTAGATTTAATTTGACTTTTGTTCGTCTTCCTTTCTTGCTTTTTTTTTTGCAAAAATGCTCAACTTTACGTATAATTATGATCTTTTCCATAGTTACCGCCTTTGTACTCTCAACTATGATGAGTCACGAGAAAAAGCTCGATATGGTGCACGTACAGAATTCTACATTAGCCGGAGGTGTTGCCGTGGGTACAGTTTGCAATCTAATGATTGGAGGTCATGGCGCTATCTTAATTGGTATTTTAGCCGGTTCGTTGTCTGTAATAGGATACCGTTATGTAACAGTAAGTTGTTTGTAAAACTAAAATAAAAACATGTGAGCAAAAAACATATTCCTTTTACGATGAATCTTGAATACCCAACACCCGCCTATCATAGGGCTGACGCTATCTTCTTAATTTAATCAATTTTTTTAATTCAACCTCATAGCCTTTCTTATTAAATACCAATACATAATAATAACATAAAATTATGCGTCATTTAAACTTTTTAACTTTTAGTCAAATCTGACAATAGTTTCGTAATCGTAGTAAAGTCCTGTTAGGTCGCAATCGAACTATAAGCTACCATAAAACACACAAGCAACTCCGCGACAGAAACCGACTGGATATTTCCAGTCAAGCTATTGTCATAGTATACGGTAAGCCTAATGCTACAACACCATCAAACTAAGGTAGAATAAGGACATTTTCTTCTTCTTTTTTTTCATTTAGATTTTAACATAATTACTAACGGAATTAGTTTCTTCATCGTTAACTGCATATCACAAAGTTACATATCGCAATTTTTATAAACGCATTGAAAGGTCGGAATCAAATGTCAAACGAACAAGTGAATATGGTTTAATTTCTTCCGGTATACTAAATGCCAGCATTTTTGATGCGTACACCTTTCCGTTCAGGGATGTGCTAACAATTTGTTTAAAGTATCTTCTCTTATCAAAAGTTTTATGTAAATTTTCCAAACATTTTATTACAAAAACACAATATTATTCAATAACACCTTTTCTGCTCGCAAAAAAAAAAGAAAGAAAGAAACTTTACTTTTTACCGACAGCGCAAGAGAACTTTCTGTTCGTTTTTTATGAAACACATTATCAGTGAATTATTATGAAATATTTTCTCTGAAATAGACCATGTTAAGCTAATTAGAAAAGTTCAACTAAAGTAGTAAAGCGAATAATAAAACATAATTTTCAAACTTTATCTCATTACGAGAGCCTGAGAGGAAACTTATGCTAGCATTTTTTCATTTTACTTTTATTTTGAAGAATTTCATGATTAACAATAATTTTGCATAATACATTTAATATAATGTAATGATTTTATGAAATACTGTTACTATTTTCATATATTTTGTAGCCAAAACTTTCGTTTAAAACTAAGCGTAACCTACAGAAGTTATCAGTTAAATATTTTATCTGCAAAGATCACAGCAAACGGAATGTTTGCTATACACACCTGCGATTGTTCTCTACGTACATATATGAAATAATTATGCGATATAATTATTGCCTCGCAATTCCATTCACTTTAATGGTCTTGTAAGGAGTAAAATTCGTTTCCATCTAAGACTATTGTTTTTGCAAGGAACTGTCACTAAAGCAGATTCGGGATTACTGAAAGCGAAGGTACATCCAAATGAAATGACCTTTGCAGGGCTTAAATTGCCTTATAATAGTAGCTTGTGGATAATTCTATTTACACGGTTTTCTCAATTACCGTGGAATATATAAGACGACTATTTTTAAGATCCGCCGTCGGTTAGTTGCGAAGTGCAGAGCGAATAAGATGGCAGCGGATAAAATGTCATTTAACACATTGCTTTTGATGTGAATTTAAGGAACAGAAAGCGACGCGTTGTTCGGCTGTGTGGCACGTTACAAAGTGAAGTTGTAAATGTTCGGACCCGCCAGATCTGGTTGGCAAGATTTCATTCCCAAGATAAGAGAGCAACACACATCCAACCACTTTGCAATTGTAGAAGACCCTGGCCCACTATCATCGAACTATTATCGAACATATGAAAGTTGCTCAAACTGAAATGTTTTATTTAAAATGAGACGGCACTTTCCCGTCGACCTAATAGTTTATTCTTCTTACACGCTCCCTTATCTCATAATTTTTCGAAATGATGCCCTTTTCCTTTTATATAACTTCTCCAGTTTTCTTATCTCTTGATAGCTTTTTTTTTAACATGACGGAACTCGACGCACACCTTTGCGAGCGAAAAAACGCGCAAAAGAGAGCACGTACTTATTTCCTTTATCATCGCTTTCACGGAAATGTGGCATTGATCAACTTGCTTTCCTTCATTCGAAATCGAAAAGCATCTGACTTCCTACGAACATGGAATATGGAACAACTTAATACCTACGTACAAACATATCGCGTCGGTTCTTGTGTAACTAAAAACGCATTCATTTTAATCGATTGCTGCCTACTACCTTTATCTCTTTTTCCTGGCAACCACTGTCTCTTCTCCCTTCTCTCTCTCTTCACTTCTATGCAACTGTCACTGTATTAAATGAAAAGTTCTCTGAGATTCCCTGAGTGATAGGGCAGATTAAAAAAAATAATAATAAAGAGGTGAACGAAAAGAATCTTAAATCCATATCGCGAAAATATCTCATCTCTTGGGGTTATCCTCAGAAAGGGCCAAAATCTTTTTAAAAATCGAGACACCAAGCGAGAAAACAAGAAATCATCAATTGAAACTTGTGTTAATCGGCAGAAGTAATGTCTGTTAGTAACAGCGGGGACGCGAAGGCAAGGACACTACGGGTTAAAACTCCAAAAATTTACGGAGCGAGTTATGTCAGTCTATGGAGCTGAATATACATTTATTACCAAAATGATTGAAAATGAAGCGACAATGTGATGAAACAAAGAAATCATACAACATATTGAGAGACAAAAAAAAGAATCAACGATCATAAAGTAACCAAAATCACACGCACTCAAGATAAAGCCTTATACTTCGCCTCTACTTCGCTTCGATTTATGGGTACTGCTCTGAAGCTATGAGGCAATCTTTCTATGAAAGAAATAAAAAGAAAAGAGTACGTAAAGCATTGGCGAAGTTGTGATTCAAATACGGACTAGAATCGCACACAGGCGATTGGAAATTGGAAATCACATACTTAGCAACAATAAGTAAAAATTAAAAATACACACAATAATTGTGTGTTCAAAATAAGAAAAATGATAATTAAAGAATTTTTTTTGACTGATCTGCAGGGAGTGCGTACAGAGGATAATCCTACAGTATTTAAAGCCCAGGAGATACTTTCGAACAGACCCCTCGCTCGTCGGAGGGGGGGTTCATGTTGTCCGTGCCAGGACGGCCTGGTCGTTTATCGCGACTATCAATGGGACTTTTACATTTGCCCTGCAGCCAACATTGCTTGCTTACGAATCCTTTTAAACATGTATGCGCTTCATTCCACGTGCACGAAACGTAACCGTGTGTTTATTGTTTTCGTAATAAGTTTTAACAATTGCTGTACGGTGTATAACCATGAATTTGTTATATTTCACAAATAACGGCAAGGTCTAGGCAATATACTGAGAAAAAAATTTGATGGAAATCTACAAAATGGATATACATAGGATATAGTAGATCATATTGAAAATTCTCTGCGGTTTCTGCCGCGGCGCGGTATTGATGCCACTCACGTGATTGTCTCAAACGGACATGTGCTTAAAAGGTCACATTTCACCTTGCATTTTTTTGTGAACATAGTTTCCTAACTTTATGCTCGTGTAAAAAGTTATACTGATTTGAAAATGAGCGAAATATCTGAAGATATACGTAATGGGATGCTTTTTTATCAATATATATAAAAAACGAATTAAGAACTCAGAAGTGGTTCGCTCGATTTCGTTCCGGCAATTTCGATGTCAAAATTGCACGCGCTCTGGTCGAAAAAGTCGATGAAATTTTGCAACTGGTGGAGCAAGAGCGGCACGTGAGCTGTCAGAAAATAGCGAAGGCACTAAACATCAACCACCAGCCATAACACTTTGAAATCATTTGAAAATACCAGGCTACAAAAAGACGCACGAAACCTCGGAAAAAACCGTCGAGAATTTTCAATATGACCTGGATTCTGCAATCTTCCCCTATATTTTAAAAATAAAATTTTATGAAGAAATTTTATATATATATATATATATATATATAGTAGATATACATTTTTTTTCTTTTTTAAACGACTAGCATAAAGGATTTAATTGAATTATGTTTGTTAGTTTTTTTTTTTTTTTTTGCTTTTCTATTTGCTGCAGTTCTGTAGACTCTATTAACTCAAACTATTCTAATCGTCTTCGAACACAAACACTTTCGTAAGTGGGCGGGTGCGTACTATAATAATTTTAACGCATGTTATGTTAATACCTCTATAGTTTACATGCTGGTCCAATGGTGTTTTCATAAAGAAGTAGCAGGAGATTCGAATTATGTAAGGTTCCATCATTATGCATGGATGACAGTGGTATTGTACGAAGAGTGTCTATCTTCTCAATAACAATGAATACCAAAAAGATTATAATACCTTTCGATAGTGTTGCTAGGCGACAAATTATGAGACGAACAGCACTTGTATAACCAATTAATTATATGCATTTACCGAGGATAGTGGGGGTCCCCCTCACCTTGTAATTGATGAACAAAAAGAGATATGATATGATTTTTAAAAAAAACCGAAACTATTAAGTGAAATTCTCAATAAAGGAAAATTGAAAATAAAAATTTGTAATAAATCAATATTGAATATGTTCTTAGTTTAATTTGAAGAGAATTTAAGGTGAAAATTGAAAATAATATTATTATTATTGAAATGCTATTGTGAAAGTCAAAGGTTAGCACATGCAAGTTGTTAGAAAGTTTTAAAAAATTTCGAGTATTTATTTGTAACAAGTGCATACACAGAAATATAAATGTACATGCACACACACACACAGGCACGCACGCAAAGATATTCTATGTAATTTAATTTGTTTATCTCGTTGTTTAGCCTGCAATGGCAGCAAAATTACGTTTACACGACACCTGCGGTGTACATAATCTACATGGTATGCCTGGAATAATCGCCGGCTTGGGCTCTATCGTTTATGCATACTTGGCTACTAAAGAAGACTATAAATATGATTTGGGTGCTATCTTTCCAGCAATGGCAAGCCAACCAAAAAACTTGACTTCTAACCATATAATAGGTGTAAGTCCATGCAACACAATAACAATTTTATTTGCAAAACACAAAATTGCCAGACAAAATTCTAACATAACTGAAACACATTTCATATACAATTATTTTATGAATTTTATTACATTTATTTTATGCAATAATAAAACAAACACACGCATATTTACTTATTTGTAATGTACACCCACAGGGCTACGAGCGCTCAGCCAGAGCCCAGGCAGGTTTTCAACTATTCGGCTTGTTTATGACGATTATAATAGCAATAGTTGGTGGTCTTATAGTAGGTGAGTTGGATAAACTTTTCTAGTGTAAATACCACGAACAAAAAACAGAAGATTTTATAAATAATTCGAAAAACTTTTTCCCATTTTCTTTTTTTTTTTTTTTTTGTGTTTTATTTCTCCTTCTCGCAGGCTTAGTGCTCAGATGCACTTGCTTCCGTAAATTGCAAAAAGAAGAACAACATCAAGATGAACTCTATTGGGAAGTGCCAGAGCAAAAGAGTGAATAGTAAAGTCAAGAGATAAACGCATTAATAATAAATAAAAAACAAAAAAAAATTTTTTTTTCTACTAATAACACATACACGCACCAACTAGTATAACGTCACGATAACGGCTATTAGTATCACTGCAAGGGAAGCGAAACGTTTCATAGCACTTTAAACATTTTTGTATTATACTTTGTTAAGTGATTCCAAGGTTGGTTACCTTTATTTGTTGTTCAATTTATATATATTATATACATTTGTTGGTT
Organism: Glossina pallidipes; assembly: GCA_000688715.1. Classification (NCBI taxonomy): domain Eukaryota; kingdom Metazoa; phylum Arthropoda; class Insecta; order Diptera; family Glossinidae; genus Glossina; species Glossina pallidipes. The sequence goes on from KK499766.1 coordinate 4,181,153, forward strand.
TTTATGTAAATATTTGACTATATATATTTGACGTTTATCTGAAATTTGCAAAAACAAATCTAAAACAAAGCTTTTACACAAATTGTACATATTTTGCATAAATTGTTTTATTTTGGTTAACAATTACTTTCAAAGAGTTTTAAAAGGTCTTTGCAAACTTCTTGAATGGAATCGGTTTTACATGCACCATCGATGTGATCAACTACTTTTTTATATTTGATATCTTTGTTCTCTATAGGAATGTTGTAAACTTTTGGTCGTTCTGACAGCCATTTGTCATAGGGCATTTTTGTTGGGCACATGAGTGTCCAATGAATTTTAAAGCTGCAACCTTTTAAAGGAGTTTTATAATTAAAACCAGGCGATCATTTGAAAGCGTTCGATATATATATGTTAGAAGCGCAAATGAATTCTGTCTATGGACGCGTTCAATTTTTCCGAAACTTTGAGTATAAATACCTTGGATATTGCTGCTTTTGCCGTACAACTCTCGTTGTCGTTCCGCGTGTCATTTAACATGAGAAAAAATGCAGTTGAAGGTACACAAATGTAAAAGTTAGCTTGGCGTGAAAACGCAGTAAGCTATCAAACAGGTAGAAAGTGGTTGGAATGATTTCGTGCAAAAAATTTTTGTCCCGGAAACTATGACAACTTGCATATGTCCGTCCGTTTTCACAATAAATAACTCAGCAAACAGTCTTACATTCTTCAGACATGTCCCCTTTGAACTAGCCCTGGTTCAGATCAATGCAGTCCTATTTACACAATCAATGACTCTGCAAGGTTAAAGATGTGCGAAAATGGATCGATGGCTATTTTACTTCGAAACCATGAAATTTTCACAGTAAGAGCACCCACAAGCTACCCAATAAGATCCAAAGGACCAAAAGGTAATGATGGCCAATATTGCGTTTACTACGCTTTGGAATAAATATATTTTGAATAAGGCTGCATTTTATCAACGAATGGACAGAATTTTTTTCGCGCACCTGCTGTACCAATATATTTCCCATCACAATCGAAATCTGAAAGAACACTAATTACTTACACAGACAATTTGGAATGTTTTTACTTTACATGGACAGATATTAGACGGACGCACCTATGGATTTTGACAAATTTAAATAGTAAAATAATTTTTGAATCGACTGATACAGCAGACAGCAGATCTATCTCAAGTCTAATGTCCAGGGAAGGGAGCAAACTGACAAGCCGGTAGGAACAGAAGATACGAAAACACGCACCGAAGAAAAAGGAGAAGACGGTACAAGTATATCAAATGCCGCTGTTATGCAATTCATGCAACAAATGCAACAGCAAATGCAATCAGAACAATAAGAAATAGAATCAAAAATTGACGGGACGACGGAAAAAATCAAGAAAATTCAGGGAAATCAATACATCCTGCAAACACTGGAAGGCAAAGTTGATGATGCACTAGACCAGTTGGAGGCCAGAATGAATGCCAGGAGGAAGATGCAGATGACTTGCGAACTGAAATAAAAGCCTTAAAGAAAGGAATGGCTAAGCTACAAACTAATGGCGTCACCACCAGCTCTATGAAAATAAAAGCACCCCTCTTTGACGGTACCACTAACTTCAGCGCATTGCAGCTGCAATTCATTGTTGTTGCAACAAAAAATGCGTGGGATGATAACGATGAAGCGGTCGCCTTCCTAACCTCCTTCGGAGGAGCTGTAGCGGAAATCATCTCGATAATCCTGAAAGTGAAAAGATCGCAATTCGCTGCAATTATGTATGCATTCGAGAGAAAATATGGTAGCAAACATGTGAAGGAGGTAAGTTGTCTTCGCGCTGCCATAAGCCAGCCGAACGAAAGCCGCCATAAACCACACGAAATCGAACGCCTGGCCAACCCCGCATAAATCGCGCCCGATAACGTGCTGAAAAGATTAAAAATCAACGCCTTTATGAAAGGACCACGTGACGCGGATCTTAAAAACACAATGTTTACCGAAACGCTTGGCTTCGCGCTTACACAAGAAGCAGCTAGTGTGTTGTGGACGTTAAGCACGAAGGTGAGACGCACGGAAGTTACCAGTGAGAACGATATCACGGATATGGTCTGCGCGGCGAACGAGCGAACGCCCGTTTCAAAAACACGCAAGTTTTATGTCTGTCAAAAACCTGGCCATTTTTCACGGGAATGGCGATAAAAGCACAAAAGAACATAGTCCACATCACCTACATGGAATGTCAGTGAAGGTGCTAACAAAACATTCAACAAACAGAAGTTAAACTAAAAAGAATCAGCACAGTGGGGCAGCGGCTGACTCCGAATTTTAGTAGCCCTAGGGTTAGCGCTACTCAATCAAAGAGAAGTAACAACAGCCTAACGATCGATGGGAAGATTCAGGGTTGTAACTACATCACCACGCTGGACGCTGTTGCTTCTCATTCAATTATCAACAGTACAATAGTCAAAGAAAAATTCGCCCCGTTAGTTGGGGCATATTTCGGACGGCGACAGGTGAGGAAGCTATTATTAAAGGCAAAGCTACCAGAACCATTTCGATTAGCGATGTCTCGATGAAGCATGAATTTCTGGTAACAAATATGATGGAGAAGTAGCATTGGGAATGGATTTTTGTCTTCGTACTGGATATGGAAACGCAAGTGCTACAATATAGTATTGTAACCTTGCCGTTGACTGTGGAATACGACAGACAAGCCGAAAAGTTGCAAATTGTAGTAGAACGACAGCAAAACATTCCGCCAAACTCAGAAGCAATAGCGTGGGCCACATGTACCCGAGAGCTCATGCTAAGCAAAACATGGATTGTCCAGCCGAGTAAGGAATATGCAAAAGACAACATCATTAGTGGAAATCATTATTGATGGCCATACTAATGTTGCGAAGGATACAATCAACACTGAAGAAGCTGATGCAATTCGACAACGGCCTCGAAGAATGCCACTAGCAAAATGAGAAGAAATGGCGGACTTGATCAAAGATATGCAGGAGCGGAAAGTTATTGAACCATAAAATAGCCCTTGGTGTTCGCCAGTGATCCTTGTTCAAACGAAAGATGAGCCTGAGATGAGATTTTGTGTGGATTATAGGCAATTGAATGAAGCGACCAAGAAGAATAGCCACCTCTTACTTAGGAGCGATGACACCTTAGACACATTGTCAAGTTCGCAATGGTTTCAACCTTAAATTTGAATACTGGCGGATACTGGCAGGTGGAGATCGCTGGGCGTGACAAGAAAAAAACTGCGTAGATGTTTTCCACCGATTATGGGCAGCAAGTTTAAAATTGAGTATCGAAAAATGTATGTTCTTTGGGAAAGAAATGACATATCTTGGGCACAAGGTTTCAACGAATGGAGTTCACACGGATGAAGATAAAACCAGAGCAGTGAAAGAACGGCCACGACAAAACAATTTGCGTGAGATTCGCATTTTCCTAGGATTTTGTACCTACTGCCGCAGGTTTGCCCTCCGGTTTGCTACAGTCGCCAATGGGCTGCATGACCTTACGAAGGAAAATGGATCCTTCATATGGAGGGAGGCTCAAGAGCACGCGTTCACGCAGTTGAAAAAGCTGTTATGCGTGGGACCCACTTTAGCTTATCCAGTGTCAGGAGAAAAGTTTATACTGGATACCGATGGAAGCGCAGAAGGCTTAGGCAGCATACTCTCCCAGCATATTGATGGTAACGAAAAGGTAATAGTATACTACAGCAAACGCTTATCCAAATCTGACAGGAACTATTGTGTTATGCGACGAAACCTATTGGCAATAATGCAATCTGTCAAGCACTGCCACAAGTACCTATATGGGCAAAGATTCAACTAAGGGACAGATCATGCTACTCTGCGATGATTACTCAACTTCAAAGAAACGGAAAGATAATTGGCTATGTGGATTGAAAAACTGAAAGCTTGCCAATTCTCGATTTCCCATAGGTACGGCAAATCTCATGTCAGTGCAGATACAATGTCTAGATGTCCATGCGACCCGCACTACAAACACTGCGTAAGGAACGAGAATAAAGTATGTGTCGCCATCCGCCGGTCTATTGTGGAGCCCAATGGAAACCTTTCGAAAGAAGACATGCGCAGTGCTCAAATTGTCGACCAAGGTTTAAGCTTGATATTAGAGGCCATAGAAGAAGAGGAGCGTCCCACCTGGGAATAGATTGCAAGAAAAAGTCCAATTACAAAAGCGTATTGGACTCAGCGGCAAAGCCTCACGATGGATGTTTGTAGCTGGAAAACATCCAGGAAGCATCACTATATTCAAAGTGGTACACCTGGACCGACTGATCGCCTATCGAAACGACCTTGTTCGCAACGAACAAGATTAAGTGGAGTCTTTCGGAAATCCCCCAAAATTCAGTTCATTCCAACTTCCCGGAAAATAAATTCCCTAGAGGTGGAAAAGCCAAGTGCACCTTCGCGGTGCGTCATGCAGCTGCCGGCCGGCGCAGTCGAAACAGAAAATTTGAGTCGAGAAGTTGAGAGTATTGCTGAAATAGATTGTAAATAATGGTTCCCTTAAGGAAATTCATTGTAAATAAAGGAATTTCTTTTGAAAAGAAGATCCACAGTCTAGTGAGACGAACGGTATCAAGAAAAGAATTTCGTAACAAAATTTTCATGGCACACACAAAAACCAATGTTCAGCGACAAAACGAATCCTTGTTGCCCGTACATCTGGGCGACGGAAAGCTTGCCGAAATTTCTGAAGGCAAATGGATTTTCCGAAATAATGTCTAATCAAAAGGCACTAAAGTCGACACAATCTCTTGAATTATTATTTACAAGACTTTTCCTTAGTCTATCTAAAGCAACTAAATCGCTTGACATCGCTGCGCTTCCTACTTGCTTTTATGGCTTCGATCACTTCAAATTATTTCATAATGTATTAAGGTATTCGCAAAACAGGAGAGTATCGAATTTATTAAAGGAAGATTTCATTAAGATATTACCATAAATGGGAAATGTAGTGCTTATATACTCGATCATATATGTTGAAGTAATATTGTCTTAAGACATTACCTACAAAACATCAAGAAAATAAAATATTGGGATTGCTTTGGGACAACTGCCCCGCTTTCATAGTTTCTCTTGAAACTCCAGCAAACAATGTTTATGTCAATATTTACGACTAGACATCTCCTTCTTTTTACGCAAGGGTTTATACGCTATCTCAAGTCAAAATCAGTAAATGTGAATTGAAACAGTAATTTGTTCACGTTGTACGTTACCATAGACTTATGATATAACTTTGTAAACAAAAATCCAACATCCATGTAATATGAATGCCATGGAATATATACCTTATAAATATGTAATTATATACTTAGATTGATTTGATGTCATTGCTAGTGATGGGTATTAAAAAATTCGCGCCAAGTCGGAAATAATTTCTCTTTTCTTGGTTTTCTATTTCTTAACCGAATCCTAGTGCTTATGGCTGCCACTAAGGTATTGCATAGTTTATCAACGTTAATGCATTACCTGAGAATGAACGCCAATATAAATATAAAAAAATAAATAAAAAGAAAAATTGTAATTTTTTTCTAAAAACATATATATTTTTCTGCATTTTCTTTCTCATCCCAATACAGCAACAACAAATCGGAAAGGAATGCTTTAAAAGTTATTTATGCATTAAATTCACGTAAAACAGTATCATTGAATGCGCGGCACCCTGTAGCAACCTTACGAAATGCTAACCTCGCTATAACCAACCAATAAATTCAACTCTATCGAAATTATACGATTGAATGAATGCATGAAAGACAATAACATTTTTGCATGGATATGTGTTAACCTCGACATGAGAATGGAAAATTAAAATAATCTTATAAAACTAATTAGTTTAATGGTAAATAAGCAATTATTACATGGATAGCTAAAAAAAAAAAAAAAAAAAAAAAAAAAAAAAAAGAAAAGAAGAGAAGAGAAAAATTAAAAACTAATAAAAATCAACAGGAAATAGTTTGAAATTTTATTATTTAATGCGTAAAATCCAACGATAATGACAATGATAATTCTGATGTTGAGGATGATAATGCTGCGGTCGATGATGACATTAATATACAAATGTATGAAAATGTAGTTTAAGTACAGCTTTTTAATTAAATTTTAAAACATTTTTATGTTTTCAACGTATACGTATATATGTACAAACGTGGATAGATACGTTACTGCATTAATGCTTTTTATCATATCCTCATATCACGCCATAGACCACACATTCAATTACTCTCACATATTATGTTATTAAAAATGCCTAAAAGTGCCTGAAAGAGCATGCGAATGTGCATGGTTTTTAATAAACTGCTTAAATGTGTATGCTGT